>CM064561.1:4184072-4357734 GCA_032716605.1 Paralithodes platypus
TCTTTCTTCAGGAGTCTCTTGTTCTTTGGACTTCCAATACCAAGTAAACGACTTTTCATATCATCAACTAAGTCATCTTTGGTAAAGTGGACAGAACAAATAATAGCATGCTCTGGATTCACGACATCAGCTCGGCGACACAAGTTTATCCATATTTTCCTGTACTGTTCATCTCTTGGAAATCGATAATATCTAATGTTTGTACCTGCTGTCTTAGGTGTGCTGTGTAAGTGGATCCTGGGTGTGACAGAGATCTGCCTTGTGTGGGCCAATCGGCTTTTTGTAGACTCCCATTTTCTTATGTTCTTATGTCCCATCCCCCCCCCCCCCATCCCCACCTGGGGGTCATCAATGGAGATTCACACCTATATGACAAACTAATAATTATTCACACCTTTGTGAAAAACTTATAATTGTTCACACCTTTATGAAAATCTTATAATTATATCTAAATGAAACTTGAGGGTGTGTTTACCGTAGCCATTTGTCATTGGCCATCTGTAAATTGTAGATATTTACCAGTGAAATACAGTACAACAAAAATAATAAATAATATTAATAATAATAATAATCATCATAATAATAATAATAATAATAATAATAATAATAATAATGTAATAATAATAACAATAATGATGATAATAAGAATACAAATAATAATAATGACGACAGCAAGAGAAGTTATATTCCACCAGTTAATCTCGACAATGTAGGCTACTTATATTTTTACATTCTAGCTAACACTTTAACTTCATTGTTGATCATCCGTATAACTTGTTTTGTGACATCATTTAAAAGAGTATTTCTACAAGTCATTAATTTGGTGACAGCGTTGTGGATATATGGAATAGGCTACCGAGTGCCATTGTGGGATTACGAACGATATAAACCTTTAAGTTAAAATTATATAGGCATAATGGACGAAATGGGTTAGGTGTGAAAGGGATCTGCCGTGTGTGGGCCAATCGGCTTTCTGCAGACTCATGTTTTCTTATGTTCTCTCCATTTCTGATATCTAATAGTCCATAGAGAATTGCACAAATCTCTGCTAGAGTTGAAGAAACGTTATCAGATATTCTGTATCAATACTCGCTTTCTATTACTTCATTATTAACCTTGTCTATTACCAAGACACCAACCTTGTTCTTCCATTTCTGCAATTGAACCATCATAATACACATGACGTGAGCTGCATCATCGTCATACGAATGACTAATGATTTTAAGTCCTAGTTTCGTACATACCTCCAGGGTGGAGGTTGAAATACATTTTGATGGAATACACAAGAATATGATAAATAATGCATACTTACATTCTCAATCAGTCCTTATAAATAGCTTATCTTCTTGCCTTGTTTCCGGATGGTTCGGAACCTCTTTCTGTATTTATCTGGTTGGGTGTGAATGGGGTCTGCCTCGTGTGGGATGGTCGGTTCTATGCAGATATCCTAGTTCTTATTTGTTTTTATGTTTATCCGTATTTTTCTATATCTAGCTTCATCTATCTGTCTATCTATATATGTTTATCTCTTTAACTATCTAAACTGTAGCCTAAACATATTATCTATATATACCTTTACAAATGTGAAATGACACTGTTATGCCCTGATTTTATACAGGTTTAACTTGGTATAGGTGAGTTCTGCAAGACTGGGCTATTGGATATATTGCAAGTACATAAAGGAAATCAACAGAGGATAAAAATAATCGTGGATAAATGGTTTGTAATACAGCTTTATTTAAACTGTTAAACACTCGGGTATAGCGTACGTGATAGGATTCGCACGAACAATAGATGTTGGAGCACTCGGTTAAGGTAGTGGCCTTTGTATCGTCTCTTAGCACTGCTCGCGGATTTGAATAGAGTTCTTTCGCTTCCCACTTCCAACGTTCAGGAATGATTCTTCTGATCACATTACTCAACGATACGTAGATTACTTAAATCACAAGGCTAGGTATCTCATTATCTTGAGTTGGTGTGTTGGGGGCTAACAGCGACTCTTTTGCCGTCCAAGTTGTCCGGGAGTGTAGAGATGTGTACAGTTGGGCTAATTTGTCTAGCCGTTGATGACACGTCGTTATGGGACTCCTACTGAAAGCCTTAAATGCCTCTGTCATCAGCATAGCCAGAGAAAACAGTGGATCGAAGTAACGTAAGACAGTCGGGAGAACGACTTTTCTTACTAATTCTGGCCTTATGAGGAGGTTCAGACGTGCAAACGGCTTTTCGCCTTTCGGTCAAACAGACAATTGTTTGCCCAGGAATCTTCTCGTCGAGTCTTCTCCTAAACTCGCGTAATCCCTTCTAACATAACCAGGTCTTTCTACCTGGGACCGGTTATGAGTTATGATTGCTCTTAAACCCAAAGTAGTGGCGAACCGGCTGACAATACGTTTATGAGACAATCAAAAAGAATTTACGAATCGGTTGTTGAAAGATATAATCTTGCCCCTGGTTTCTCAGTTGCAACAATATATTGTCAAGGATTGATTCGCTCCCTCACAGAGGCACTTGGATCGTGAACACCGCAAATCACTGTATATCCTGACGGTGGAGCTGGGTAATATATCCACGACTTGCGGCACTTCCGTGACGTAGCTTATATCATCTCTAACTGGCTTGTTTTTTGGCGCGCAACTATATATATGGAGGGGGGTTCCTTTGTCTAACTTTTGGATGTCGGAGGGGAATACAAGTTAATTTAATCCCTTGGTTGAAGAGGGTAGCATTAAAGGTCTATTATAAAGTTAGCATGTAGGCCACAATAGGAATTACCTTTTTCTGACATTTACTCTAATACAAATCATTAATATGAGTTGAGAGGGGGGTTTTGGGGAAGCAAAAAAACTAGTTCGTCCAGCGCCTTTGGACTCAAGCGGTAAGGCAGCCTACATTAATATTATCCTTAGGATCCTCCTCTGAGTTAGCTGAAATGCTATTAGGAGTCTAAGACGGGTTAAGGGGGACTTGGGGGTTAGATAGGAACGGGATAGGAATAGGATTTAGGCTGGAATCGAAAACTTGGGAGGTTGGTATGGGTTGTAAATACCCGGAGTTCCTAGCAAGAATTTGGCGGGCATGAGGGGGTAGGTAGTCCTACGCGAGGGGGAGATGCTGGGCATCTTTGAGGGGAGAAAAAGGGGGGGTTAGCCTTGCATGCATTAATTCACTGCCCCAGGTTGTAGGGGTGCTTAGTTATGTTTGGGGATAGTTAAAGGAGGTACCCAATAGGTTTGTACTCTCTGCTTACGGAAGCTTGAGAAAATGACTCGCTCGGCACAATTTAACATCCTGATGGCATCCTTTTTAGAGGGAGTTATTAAGTTCGGGTTGGTATGGAAAACGACAGGGTGGATAAAAGGCTACCTGAGCATGCTTGTTACTACGCAAAGTATTGGTGGATTAATGTGAGTTAACTTAGGAAAAAGTGACATGCATGAATTGGACGGTATTTTGCCGTCGTTAATATAAAAGTATAGAACCTGGTTGAATAACTCAAGTTCAATTGTATAACTACTTATGTGCTAGAACGAATCCCGGAGCATGGGGTAATATACGTTTATCTTCTTAAATGGAGAGAAAAACTATGTGGTTTCCCTAGAGCTCTCTGAGAGGATCGTATTTAGATTTGTTAATTAATCTTATATAAAACAACAGAGATACGAAAAACAGAGTAGTGTGGACTGTGGACTAGAAGGGATGACTGATTAGATGTATAATAGGTGTGGAAAGAGACGGAAAAGGAGGAACACAAGGACGAAGGAAAAAGAAATACTTAACTTACGAAAACGAAATGCGGGTATAAAATGACGGTATTAGTCGTTAATATAAAGCGAATGAACCCTGGTTGAAATGCACGGAATACGATTCGACATGGGCAGTGCCTCTGTGTGAGATCGTATCGATCGGGCAATTTCTGGTTCATATAATATCCTAGGCACTAAAACGAATTAACAACTGAGCTTGGGGTCGGTGGATGTGACATTTTTATGGCCTATACCCTCTTTCAAGGGGGTGGGAGGAGGGCATAGCCTCGCACGTTCTACCCCTACGGTTCAGGTGGGGAGTGTGGTTTACTTAGGTTAGAGGATCGTGAACGAGATACTAGAATAGGTTTGCACTCTCGGTATACTGGGGTTCGAGTCGGAACTGACTCGGCACGGAATATAAAAACATCCTGATGGGCGTCATGCGAGGGGAAGGTTTGTGAAGTTGGGTTGGTAGGCCTACGGGGAGAGGACAAAAGGACAGGGTGGCTCAAAAGTTTACCACTGAGCACGCGGTCACTAAGCAGAGTAGCGTGAATAAAACTTTTCTTTAACTTAGGAATGGGTACATGCATGAGTGACATCGATCTATCTCATAATGGAGAGAGAGAGACTAGGTAGTTTTCCTGCACTTCTCTGGAGATGATCGTATGTAAATTGGATATTATTAATTATATAAATCAACAGATATGGATTAGTACAAGCACAGGGTTAGGTTAGTTTTCTGTGGATCGGGGGCATACATAGAAAACGGGTTTTCATGGGGTAACAATTTTGAGGCGGTTGTACCGAGTTTGACCCGTAGCCAAACTCACGCGAAATTAATACGACGATATTGTTCGGCACGACAATTTCCTAAGCACAGACCCGCATACGAAATTGGGGATGGTCTGGGGGGGTTTTCCAAATCAATGAGTAATTGCCTAATTAAATCTCGGAACTACTCCTAGGTATCTTGTCTAGTGAAATGGAGGTTGCACTAGGAAGGTTGGGAACATATAATTGTTATATAACTAAGTACAGGGCTGACGTAATCAGATAGACATGTAGATGGTATATTAATTCAGGTAACGTCTATCATGAGGAGTTATAGAATCGTCTCAACATAATCATTTCGATCTCCAACTCTCGAATATAGATTCGTAGTCGGGGATGTTTTCTCGTCTGAAGCAATAGTAATAGTAACACACAAGGGATAGGGTATATAATAGGTTGAGGATAAATCCTACACAAATGTGGTTAAGAATCCTAGTGAAACATGAACATAGTATTAATCGCCAGTACTAATAACAATCGATATGAGTCGAGTGTCTTAAGTGACGGATTAACAACAAAGAAACAATTAATATCTCAAGTTGAGAGACCTGGGGAGTATTGAAACAACTAATTGCCCAGAATGACTAGGCGAGTCACACGGCTGAGGTTCGTATTATCGGATAGTCGTGGTGGACTCCAGAACAGGGGGAGGGGCATAGGTTTACTGAGGTGTCTTCAGATCGCCGTCGTACCTACACAATGAAAATATTATAGTCTGCATGCATGGTTGGTACCTTAATTAAATACATACTTAGTTGGTACATACAAATGTTAAGAATAAAGTAATGTGGGTTGTATACGAGAAGGCTGTGATTGGAGACGTATACATATGTGGAGTTATGTGAAAGGGAGACAACGAAGTTGGTGTGGTGATCTTTATAGCTATCCTGGCCTGTGATGCCGGTCCTTTCGTTCCTGTGGCATTTTAGACACATTGACATACTGCGATATAATGGAGCCGATAAAGCTTCCACACTAATGAATGAATTATTCAGTGCTGCAGTGTCTTCATATGCTTCCTTTCATTTAATTTACACTATCTTTGGCTCAGTGAATTCATCTTATTAGGAATATCCCTCACAGTCAAGATATTAAAAACAATTATCTCTCATATTTATGATATCCTTTAAGACCCAACTCAATCTCACCAAAACGGTCAGAGATCAATACAAGATTACGGGGGTCTGCAGAGCGCCGATTGGCCCATACCCGGCAGATCCCCTTCATACCCAACCCTTCTCGTCTATATGCCTATATATATTTGCCTATATAATTTTGTCTTGAAGCTCCCTACCAATATTTGTCTATATTTTTTTCTAAAACGAAATATATATAATGTGAAACAATTGTTTCGAGTTCTTTCGCCATCACTGAGCTTCAGTACAGCTTCCATGCCTCCTTAATAAAGGGTGCATGAAAGATGTACTGAAGCTCAGTGATAGCGAAAGAACAAATGGTTTCAAATTCGATAAATTTCGTTTCAGAAAAGATATAGACAAATGTTGGTTTGGTAACAGAGTTGTAGATAGGTGGAATAGGCTACCAAGTGCTATAGTGGGATCAAGAACCATGGAGAGCTTAAAGAAAACATTAGATAGGCATATGGACGAGATGGGTTGGGTGTGAGGGGGATCTGCCGGGTGTGGGCGAATCGGCGCTCTGCAAACCCCCATTGTCTGACCTCTGACCGTGTTGGTGAGGTCGGTCCTCATGGTAGGCCTATTAGTGAGCTGGGCCTATAATTAGGCCTTGTAATTGGGGTTGAGTGTGAGAAGGATATGTCTTGTTTGGGCCAATCGGCTTTCTGCAGACTCCCGTTTTCTTATGTTCTTATGTTAACATTAAATAGGCATATGGACGAGATGGGTTGGGTTTGAAAGGGATATGCCTTGTGTGGGCCAATCGGCTCTCTGTAGACCCCCGTTTTCTTATGTTCTTATATGTAATTATTCATATTATTTGTTCGGTTACTTTTTTTCTCTTTCAAAAACCTATTACCATCAGATTTGATTTCATCGATAATTAGATACATATTACAAATACGTTACATTTAACATGAAAATAATATATAATATCTCTATTTCAAGGATTATCTCTGAAATATAGATAAATAATTTAACATATACAATTGGATGGTAACACTACTTTAAAAACTTTACAATGATGAAAACCGTTGATGAATTGCATCGTAGTCTAATAAGTAATCATATTATTTGTTTCCAATGTAATTTTTTCTTATTTTTAATGAATTAGAGGTGAGAGATTCCGTTTCAAAATATCATTACCTTTGCTTGTTATTAATATTTAGTTATACTGTAGCCTACTAGCCTATATATTCTTATTATTTTGAATTTACTTTGCGGCTGTTTCGCCAGACTCCCCTCAAAGGACCGTCTCATAATATTAGAACATAAGAAAACGGGAGACTGCAGAGAGCCGACTGGCCCAAACACAGCAGATCCCTTTAACACCCACCCTATCTCAGTGTCATGAAATTATTATTATTATTATTAATATTATTATTATTATTATTAGTAGTAGTAGTAGTATTATTAAGTATTAAAACATACAAAATAGTTTTATATGTGAGTAAATGTATCATATGCATCATAATGATGCAAGGTATTGTTGCATAATTTAGTTTTATCAAGGTCAATTATTGTGACTATTCTTAAATTAGATACAAATAAAGATAAAGTATTTTTAACTTTACGTTTCTCGTATAATCTCTGCTTACTGTTTGTCTGTGGTTATCTACTTATATTGTTATTATTCATTTGAGGCATATCCCTCAATACCTTCACCTGACCTGACATATCAAGGATTATTATTAACCGTGGTTTCATAAACATATATTCTAAACAAATAGTTAAAAAGATAACTGTTATGCCCTGTTTTTCTACAGGATTAACTTGGGTAATGTGGGCTCTAACTGACTGGGTATATAAGGCTGCATGCACAATACAAGGTATGAGGAATAGAGAACACAAAATAAACACACGGTAACAAGACACACGATCACGTTTATTTAAGTAGATGAATAGGGAGCATAGGAAAATAGGAATACTCGTACAAGACAAATGATAGAAATGAACCGCTAGCATTAGTGGATCTGGATGGAGCCTAGTCTCCCACTTCCAACGTTCAGGTATCCTCTTCTGATCACTGGTTTGGTTCGCAAGTGTATATACTGGAAGACCTCAATGTTACTTATGGATTCAATTTCACTAATTAGATTTATCACTGGCAGGTCTGGTGCACAAGTAGTAGTTCACAGCTAGAATTAGACACGCATATGTTGTAGAACACAGGAATTCTAGTAACCTCAGGGGGGGTACTGATATAAGTTTTATATTCTTATGGCAGAAATACGTAGAACACAAATCAGTGGGCGAACATTAGATATCACTAGGGTTTTAATATCTGGATAAAGGTAATTACGAGTTAATGTCGCCTGTTAATTAATGAACAGTGATACGCTTAGTACTTCCCAAATGGAATGGTTATATATATGAATTACACTGGGCAAAGTTATAGCCACTTCATAGAAAGATTAATAATTTTCGAATTAGTACTATAACACGTTAGTACTAATAAGTGAATCTTGGATAGTATTTTGTTGGTCTGGTCCTGGTTATCTTGCGTCCGTGATGTTGGGGGCTAACGACTGGTTCCTTGGCCGTCCAGGTGGTCCCAATGTAGGAAGTTCTCAAGTCGGATCTCTTGGCGATCGGTGCTGGCTACACGCTTATATACCCACTAGTGTGTGTGAAGGTTATAAGGTGCACGTAGATACTTGTACGTGGACAGATGCTTCTATTTTATCTCTGCCACGGAGTCTGCCGGCTCTGGAATCTCACAACTCAGGACCAACACAAGGGCAGAGCTAGAGGTTAACTTCAGGGGGGTTAGCCACTGGTTGGTGTCTAGCTTTCAACTGATTTTACTGGGGGCTGGAGCTGGGTTTATAGGCTCGGTTTTTGGACCCTGTAGGCCATAGGGATCTCGAGTCTTATGGAATTATTTGAGCTCTCAATAGCTATGGGGACTAGGTAAGGTGGTGATTACTGTTATGGCACATGGCTATAGGAAGCCTTCATATTTTAATATAACTGAGCCTTAGTAAGAGGTACTATTTTGGCTATACTGGAAGTATTGAGGGGAGGGAGACTGGATCTACTTTGCGGGGAGGACTGGGACAGCTGTGATAGGGGCGTCTCTCTTATATTGTTCAGTCTTCATTCTATGGTATAGCTGAGGTGCTAATTTGATTATCCGAGTATGCAAGAAAGGTGAATGGGTTATTGTGGGTAAATAGAGGTTAGTAAGGGGGTTAGACATGCATGGTTAGTTCATTGATAGGAAGAATTCCTGTGCTACCTGGCAATGACCCGGAAGTCAAAACAGGGGGCAGGTATACCTCCGCAGGGGTGGGGTCTCCCTCCTCGGGTGGGTAAAAAGGCGTAGCTGGGCGCCCTCTCTCTGGGATGGTCGTCCGGCGGCTGTGGCTAGGGGCTTGCCATATCACCAGTGTTTGTAATAACCCTCTGTTTATGAGACAGATGTGGGTGTCCTTAATACCAAAACCGAAGGTGCCTTGGCTAGCTGGTTTTAATCGGTTGGTTGTTAATTGTATGGTTTGCTGGGTGTGGTGGAGACTGGGTTGCTAACTCTGCCACATGTATCTGGAAGTATGGCAATAGAGGTTAGTTACTGGCGAGGCGGCTAGCCACGCACCGACGACCATTGGGTGCAGGGTTGTGAATGGGTTGTAAGGGAATAGATGGCATGCAAGGGGTTAGTAAAGTTCTAATGTTGTTCCGGCCTACTAAGGGAAGGTAGGCTGGATAGGAGTATATATATAAAAGGTTGGAGAGCGTTAGCAACGGAAAAATCAAGGGTCTTCAAGAGGTATGAGGGAGAGGCTAGGTCAGACAAGAGTCGAGGAGCGCGGGGTGTTAATGAGAGGGGGGGGAAGTTCAGGGGGCTACGTGGAAATGTGACCCTAAGGTCTCCGGGCGTGGGGGTGGCATTAGGCTACAGTTGATTTTGGAGTTTGAAAGGACAGTGAAAGTACGTTAGCCAAATGCTACCGGGGGATGCAACTAAGGGGTGGTATATGAGTCTGGAAAAGATGGAATCATGTGGACTGTGGGGCTGTGGGGGGAGAACGAGGTGAACTGTAGGTGTGTGCTTGACTGTGGATAAAGTAGGGAAAGACATGGTGTATTATTACTCGTCAAGACGAGGGGTTATGGACACTATTAGTTAGCACAAGTTTTTGTATGTCTAGTTGTCCCTGGGAACTGCGTTTTCTATGAAATATAGACCAAAGAAAAGCGGCAGTTCGTAGGGGTACTTCGTTATTGTTTCGAGGTACTATGATAGATACTGGTAACAAAGGTTATCTATACAATCTCTGGTTGGGGTAAGAATTGGAGTTACAGCATGGTGGTTAAGATCTGTAGTCATGGCTGTCTAGGTCTTATGGGGGCAATGGTTCTATATCACTGGTGTACACGTGGGTATCTCAGTTTCTTATTAATTAGGACATGGGGTTTTAACATACTACTTCTCGGATGGAAGAACATACATAGATTTATGGCTGCGATTGGTCTTCAGAAACTTAGTCTGGCAAGACAAGGTATTTTAGGGTATGTTGATATTAATACTTAACCAAAGGATTGGATACATAGATTTATGGGGGCGATTGGTCTTCAGAATCTTAGTCTGGCAAGACAAGGTATTTTAGGGTATGTTGATATTAATACTTAACCTAAAGATTGAATACATAGATTTATGGGGGCGATTGGTCTTCAGAAACTTAGTCTGGCAAGACAAGGTATTTTAGGGTATGTTGATATTAATATCCTAAACTTAGGGACAGAGCATTGGTGTATTAACTCTAAGGTGTATTTATGTTCGTCATCATGTAGGTAGAGGTGTAGGACACGAGGGGTAGTGTATGTGAGGTGTGGAAAAAAGGTCAGTGTTTAGAAGGGGTAGGCATGTGTGGTTTGGAGCTGCTTAGCCCTGCGGGCTTGGGCCTGTCGGAACTGGTTGGCTCGGTCAGCTGGTCTTTTCGTTCTGTGGACCTTTCTTTCGGGTGTTTCTGTGTGGTGTTCGCTCGTGGCTTCTGTGGTGGGATTCTCGTTCTGGGGCATTTTACTTCCCTCTCCTTCATTGTAGGCTCGTCCCCGAGCCTCAAGGGTGAAGTAAAAAGAAGCATAGTCATGGTGGGTCATTTTGAGGGTATTTAGAAGGTTCCACCAAGCAAGAGAACGAGGGTCAGGTTTCTTTTGCAGGTCAATGTATACCTGTAGGAATGTGTCCTCTGTGTTGTGGAGGGCGGTTGCCCGGACTTGATGTGGGCGTTGTAGACGGGCTAAGCGTCCTGTGGGGGGTTTTACTTTAACCTTTCGTATGAATGGTTTGTAGTTTTCCTCCGTGGGGGTCGGAGTGAGGTGTGTGGGATTGGCAGGAGGTCTGTTTAGTGTGGTGAATGGGTTACTAACCGAAGGAGAGGGATTACCGCGCGAAAACGGAGCTGGGGATGAAGGGGGAATATGAGTCTGGGGTTTAGGGGATGAAGGGGGAATATGAGTCTGGGGTTTTTGGGGTTTTCTTGGGCGGTGTTGTAGGCTGGGAAAATATAGTGAGGCAATGCGCAAGATCGGTTTAGGTAAGGTGCGTGAAGGAGGTGTGTGTGTTGTGTGGCTTGGGTCTTTAGTGTCAGATTGGGGTGTTGTTTTTGTATAACCATCTTTAAATCTGATGGGTCTGTTGATTATTCTACCTCTGGCGGTCCTGGTGGGAAGGTAGATGTTTGTCGTGGGACTTGAATCGCTCGACTATGTTTTATATTGAGGGGAAGAACGTTTTACAGGTGAAGGGCATCTATTGGGGGCGAGGTCGGGGGTTATTTGAGAGGTAGATGCGTGTGGAGGATTTTGTTGGGTGAGGGTGGTAGGCGGAATGGAAGAGGATTTGGTGGGGGTATGTATGGGGGTTCTCTCAGGGGTGGCTTTGGGGGGGTTGGTTGGGTGTTCGATGAGATGAGGAGGTTGGTTGATGTGTGGGTGGGGTTGCAGGGATAGTGGAGGGGAAGGGGGTGGATGTGGGGGGGGCTAGACGGGTGGGTAGGGAGTGTAGATTTAAGTTGGAGGGTTGGGGGTAGGGGCGTGTGTCGGGTGTGTTCTTTGGTGAGGTCGGTGATTTGCTGGTGGTGGAAGTAGGCGGTTTTATGGGTGTTTGGTGGGGGGTAGATCTAGCAGGTCATTCGGGGTAATGAGGTGGGGGTGGAGAGGGGATGAGGTTGAAGAGGAAGGTACAGTATGTGTTTTCGTGGGGGGGTGGGGGTTGTTACTTCTGGAATATAGTTAGAGGGTTTATGGTGTTTACTGGTGATTATTCGTCTTCTTTCCCTTTGTGGAGGAGAATTCGACGAAGAAGAAGAAGAGGAGGAGGAGGGTAGTGGTCTGGCAGCCCTACGGACTTGGTTAGCAGGGTGTGTTTTCTGGAGGTTTTAAAAGATTTTTGTCGTGGGCGTAAGTTGTTGTTGTTGTTGTTGTTGTTGTTGTTCCCCAAGCTGCCTGGCCGAACAGCCCCAAGGCCCCGTTGAAGGCCAAGGCCATAACCGAGCGCCCCCACAGAACCCTCCCTGCTGACTACAATAAAGCCTGGGTGACCGAAGCCACTCCATGGCTGGAAGCTAAGGAGGGTGCGGAAATGCCCGGGAAACCAAAGGCCCACCCAGGGCCCTGTGCCCCTCAGCAATTATGAAGAGAAAGTTGAGGGGCAAAGGAAAAATGTGATGCTTTGGCTTTCAATCTTGGTAGATTAGAAGAGCGCCGTCACTTGAGATCTAGAAAATATAAGTAAAAGGAACAGTCAGAGAGGGGTATGGCAGAGATCGCTCAGTTCTCACTCTGATAGACCAGCCCATCACCACATGACTAGAACCCAATCCTCTCAGCATCAGCTAGGAAAGGCCCTAGAAAGCCGCCTTTGGCGGGGGGGATAGCTCCCCTATTTCAACCCCTTTCGGGGTTGGGCATCCGCCTGGCGTAAGTTGTAGCGTGAGGTTACTGAGGTAGATTGTGTGGTGTGTTTGGGTGTGTACTTGGTTTTGGGTGGGGGGGGGGGTTTCTTACTGTGGTGCCTGGGGGAGGTATCTCAGGGCTAGACGGGAGAGTTTCTGTTGTGGTCGGGGTTGTGGGTGGAGGTTTTCGTACTTGGATAAGTTGGGGAGGTACTTGACTATTAGAAGTGAAAGAAGGTGTCATGGTGGAGGAGGGTGTGATAGTGGGGGCTTGGGGTTTGTGGAGGTTAGTTTGGGGGGTATGTTGTGGAATGATTTGTCTGTTCGGTGTCGGAGGGCTTAGGTCCTTAGGGGTTTGTGTGGGAATATTCATAGCCTGAGTGGAAGGGTTAGTAGGGGTGTTTAATTCTGGTTCAGACGTGTGGGGTGGGGTATTGTCTTGAGGTTTGAGCGGTTTAAACGCTCGGACGAATCTAGTTCGGAACGTGCGAGTCACGCCGTGATAATCGATGGTGACTTGATAGGCGTTTGGGACTTGTGTGATGGTGTAGGGCCCGACATAGCGAGGGCCTAATTTGTTGGTTACCGGGAGGTTGGCTACCATTACGGTGTAATGGATTGCGAAAGGGTTTTTGTCATTGGGGTTATCAGTTTTGGTGTCTTGACAGGTTTGGGCGGTATGGAGGGTGTTTTGTAGATGTTGCAATGGGTCAATTGTGGAAGGGGTGGAGGGGAGGTGAGCGTGATGGTGGAACGGCAGTAACAGGGGGGGTACGCCGTAAACACGTTCATGAGGGGAAATACCGTCTTCTCTCATGCCCCATTGTATCATCTTTAGTTGTGATGGCCAGTCTGAGGTTTTAAGAGCAATCATTTTTGTCCGTAACTGATTGTTGATGGTGCGATGGCTGCGTTCGCATATAGCATTTCCTTGAGGCCAGTACGGGGATGAGTGTTTAATTTTAATACCACATTGTTGGGTGAACTGTTGCCAAACGTGTCCACTAAACTCGGGGGCATTGTCGGATAGAAGAGCAAGGGGAAGGCCGAATATAGGGAATACTTCTGTGGCAAGCAGTGTGGCTACGGTGGTGGCTGTGTGGTCTTTAACTGGGCAGGCTATTAAAAATGTTGAGTATACGTCGACAAATGTGACGATATAGCGTTTGCCAGCGTAAGAAGGAAACGGGCCCATGATGTCGAGGGATAGGACTTGGAACGGTTTGGTAGCAGACATGGTACCAGCTGGGCCTGGGGTGCGTGATCTATCCTTCCCCAATAAACACGGTTTGCAGGATTCTGTCACTCGTTGTGCAATTTTGGAGGGGTTGGGGGTCCAGTATTGGTCTGTGAAGATTTTTAACAACTTCTTTTGTCCAAGGTGTATGCCGTTTCCCTCGTGGATGGCAATCATGTAGTCGTGGGCAATGGTGGGGTCTAAGATTATGTGACCAGAGTCTGTGGCAAGTTGATCTCCCCAGCGAGTCAGTTTCCGGAAGACATTCAACGGTATCCAGGGTGGTCTGATTCTTGCTTCCCAAGATTGAATCAGGGAGGGGGCTGAGGGGGCATTATGTTGGGGGATGGGGGTAGATAAAAGCTCAGTGTTTTGTAAGGCGGCTAGGTTGGTGGGGCGGTCTTTTGGTACTGGCAAACGTGACAGGGCATCTGCATTGGTGTGAAGTTTGCCTGGACGATACTGTATTGTAAAGTCGTAGTCCTCTAGTGTCTCCCTCCAACGTACCAAAATGGCTGAGTTGGTTTCGCACTTACGCAGCCATTGTAAAGATTGATGGTCGGTTATTATATCGAGTTTTGCGCCCAACACAAATAACCGGAAGTGGCTGAGTGCCCAAATGGTCCCTAAGCACTCTCTCTTGGTGGCTGCATAGTTCTGTTGTGCTTGGTTGAGGGTGGAGCTGGCATACGCTACAACATGTTCCTCTCCGTCTCTGACTTGGGCTAAAACTGCACCAATGGCGTACAGAGATACGTCGGTATAAAGACGGAACGGTTTATGGTAATCAGGGAAAGCGACAATAGGGGCTTGGACTAGCTTTTGTATCAAAGTGTTAAACGCGAGGTCTCTTTCAGGCGTCCAGGTGAACGGGGTGTCTTTGTGGGTGAGTTGGTGGAGGGGTCTGGCTATGGTGGCAAAATGGGGGACGAAACGTCTGTAGTATGTGGCTAAACCTAGAAACGAACGTACTCTTTTAACGGTGGTGGGTGGGGGGTTCGTTTTGTATGATTTGCAGTTTCTTTGGGTCTGGTGCAATACCGTGTTCAGATATTACGTGGCCGAGGAAGTCTACCTTATTTCGGGCAATCTCGCACTTTGAGGGTTTTAATTTCAACCAGGCGGCTCGGATTCTTTGAAGGACTTGTCTCAACCTGAGGAGGTGTTCTTCCCAGGTTGGTGAGTACACAATAATATCGTCGAGATAGGCTAGGCAGGTTTCCCAGGTTAGGCCATGTAGTACCGCTTTCATCAAACGGGAGAAAGTGGCGGGTCCGTTACAGAGGCCAAAAGGTAGGACGTTAAATTCGTAGTGGTGGCCACAACTAGTGGAAAATGCTGTTTTCTCTTGGTCCTCGGCCTTGATAGGCACTTGCCAATACCCTGCTTGCAAGTCGAGGGTAGTGAACCATCTGGATCCGTGTAGGGAGTCAAGGGAATCGTCTATCCGGGGTAAGGGCGTAGCGTCTTTAATGGTTACGACATTCAACCTTCTGTAATCGACGCAAAAACGGGTTGACCCATCTTTCTTTTTGACTAGGACAACAGGGGAAGACCAGGGACTAATGGACGGGGTGGCAATACCGGCCTCTAACATCTCTTGGACTTGGCGTTCCTCTTCTTGACGTTGTATGGGATTTTTTCTACGGGATGGTTGTCGTATGGGGGGGCCTGTGGTGTTAATGATGTGTTGTTCTACATCGGTCTGTCCGATTTCGGTGGGTTGTTGGGCAAACACGTCACTGAACTCTAACAATAGGTCGTACATGCCATTTTTTTGGTGGTCGGATAATGTGTCCGGGAGAGGGGGCAATTGGAGGCTGGTAGGGGTGTTATTAAAATCTATGGGGAGGTCATTAAAAGTTTCGAGGTCTCCTATAATGAGACCTTTTGGTAATGTCAGGGATTCCTCGGAGATATTTGCCACGAGAATATGGTTGATGCGAGCGGAAATGATGGCGGGTTGTAAGAGGCAACGATTGGGGTTGGTGGACGTGGTAGTGGGGTAAAATATCATGTGAGTTTGGGGTATGGGTCGAAGGTTCACCCATTTTTGATGGCGGGGGGGAATTTGGCATTTTTCCTGAACTACAGCTGGGCTAATGATGGTGGGGGATTGACTGGCGAGCAGGTGCTTGGTATGCCTAAGGGGGGAAAGGTCACTTTGGTGGGGCTCACGCGTGAGGGGGGAATTAACGGCGCGTGTGGGAGGATCAGTGGGGCGCGGTGTGAGGGAGTTAGAAAACGGAATCTGTTGGAGGGACTGTGGAGGGTTGGTGGGGGAAAGGTGAGGTGTAGAATTTGGGTTATTGGTGGAGGACTGATGTATTGATTTGGGGATGCCAACAGGACGAATGTGGGGAATTTTCTTGGTGGCAGTCACGGTCTGGTTAGAGGTTATCTGGGACTGGTGAGTTTGTTTGTCATGAGAGGGCGAGTCAAGTGTGGGGTTGTGAAGTTTTCTAGGGGTGTGAATTGTGTGGGGGTGGAAGGGAGCTACTGACGGAAAACTGTCACAAGGGGGATTGGGGTGTGTGTGGAATAGCTGGACATTTCTGGGGGCATGGTGGGAACATGGTTGTGTCCCTCGGTCGGCACGCGTGAGGGGGGGATTAACGGCGTGTGCGGGTGGGTCAGGGTGGTGAGAGGTGAGCGAGGTAGAAAACGGGATTTGTTAGGGGGACTGCGGAGGGTTGGTGGGGAAAGAGTTAGGTGTAGAACATGGGTTATTGGTGGAGGACTGGTGTATTGATGTGGGGTTGTTAACAGGACGAATGTGGGGAATTTTCTTGGTGGCAGTAACGGTCTGGTTAAAGGTTATGTGGGACTGGTGAGTTTGTTGGTCATGAGAGGGCGAGTCAAGTGTGGGGTTGTGAAATTTTCTAGGGGTGTGAATTGTGTGGGGGGGAAAGGGAGCTACTGACGGAAAACTGTCACAAGGGAATTGTTGTTGGTTGTGGGATAGCTGAACATTTCTGGGGGCATGGGGAAAACATTGTTGGGTACATCGGTCGGCATTTTCTCTGGAAACATGTGTACATAAACTTTTGATGGAATAATGGTTACATATAGCAGAGTCTGTCCTGAAAACATGGGAGGATTTATCCTGGACAGAGTTACGAGAATTGAGGGGATTACCGAGAGGGAGTTGCTTGGACTTGTCTTCTTTCGTTTGTTGAGGCATTTTTTTACTGAATTGGGTGATATTTTGAGAGAACTCGGGGCAAGGGGTTTTTTTAGGAGTCACCTTAGTGCTAGCTGCAACTTGGTAACCCTGCCTCAGGGTTTGTTGAGGGGGAAGGTGTTTTTTCTTTTTGTGAATGGGTTTCTGCGTGGTGGGTTTGTCAGAGGCTTTGGGTTGGAATTTGTTTTTGAATGAGATCAGCCTTTGGCCGCAGTCAACCTGGGCCTGGCGTTTTTGAAGGAGGTCAAGTCCAAGGAAACCATCGTAATGTTTACAATGGGAGGAGAATACTGTGAACGTGTGATAATAACGAGCATGGGGGGCAGGAGTAGTTACTGATAGGGGCAAAGTGTCTCCTAGGAGATTTAAGTAAGTATCAGCAGCTGAGATTAGTTCTGCTTTGGTGGTTAACAAGGGGCCAAATAGTCGGTGGTGTTGATCATAATAAGACTTGAACAAACATGACTTGGCAGCTCCCGTGTCGATTAACAAGCGGACAGGAATATCCTTGATTTTGGCCATGTAATAAATGGGGGCAGTGCGGTCAGTTATGGCGTCCCCCGCCGAGGCCATCTTGGGCGGGGGGTACTTTAAAAATCCTGGGGATCGGTATCTACCTCCTCCAGGGTTTCCACGGTATCCTCTGAGGTCATGATAGGGGCTATTTCCCCAGTGTGTCTTTCCTCCATATCTTCCTCTTGTCCCAACTCCTCTTCATTTACAGAAATGCGAGGAGTAAAGGGGCGAGGTTTGGCAGAGTCACGAATTTGATGGAAGGCACACTGAGCATTACAGGCAGGGAAATCATAGGGGTTGATAATTACTAAGGAAGTGTTTTTACTTTGGTAGGTGTTGTAGGTTTTGTTCCGGTTGAAGATTCTGCGTGGCTGGGTAGGTTGGAACCGGGGTCTACTGGGTTGGGGCTTGCCGGAAGGGTAGGTGGGTCTGTTGTGGAAGGATGAGGCTGGGTAGGCATTCTTGGAGTTTTGGTGGTCGGGGTGCTGCGGGTGCGTGGGAAACCTCTTGATTACAGCGATTTGGGTGGGTGCTTCTGTGCGCACGGCCAAAATACGTTGGATCGTGATGAGATCTTTTTGGTATCCGACGAAATCGTGCACACGGAAATGGTCTTTCACTGCTGAGGGCAATATAGATACAAGGTTGACCAGAATCTGCTGCTCTTGTTGGATTCTGGTCAATGTGGGGAAAGAAACTTTTATGTGTTGGGCAATCTTATTCACTGTGGCATCTAGATCGCCTTCGAATTTAGTGTCTTGGATACGGGTGTGGGCCACGAAAACGCCCAACGAAGGCTTAATGGCTTCTATCACTATTGGGCGAAATTCGGCCCAGGTGAGAGCAGGGTGCACTTGATAGGCAACCAGGGAAACGGCTTTTCCCAGGTGCGTTAATGTCACGGCTATTTTTTCTGCATCCGTGGTATAAACTAGGTCAAGTACGGGTTTCACTATGTCCATGAACGTTTCGATCTCGTAAGTTTCTCCATCATAATGTGGGATGGGAATGTGAGAACGGTGCGCCATGATGTTATCGTGTTCTGGCTGTTCCAAACTTGCAATGTAATGCAACCTTTTATCCGAATCAAGAACCACCACTGACGCCAATGTTATGCCCTGTTTTTCTACAGGATTAACTTGGGTAATGTGGGCTCTAACTGACTGGGTATATAAGGCTGCATGCACAATACAAGGTATGAGGAATAGAGAACACAAAATAAACACACAGTAACAAGACACACGATCACATTTATTTAAGTAGATGAATAGGGAGCATAGGAAAATAGGAATACTCGTACAAGACAAATGATAGAAATGAACCGCTAGCATTAGTGGATCTGGATGGAGCCTAGTCTCCCACTTCCAACGTTCAGGTATACTCTTCTGATCACTGGTTTGGTTCGCAAGTGTATATACTGGAAGACCTCAATGTTACTTATGGATTCAATTTCACTAATTAGATTTATCACTGGCAGGTCTGGTGCACAAGTAGTAGTTCACAGCTAGAATTAGACACGCGTATGTTGTAGAACACGGGAATTCTAGTAACCTCAGGGGGGGTACTGATCTAAGTTTTATATTCTTATGGCAGAAATACGTAGAACACAAATCAGTGGGCGAACGTTAGATATCACTAGGGTATTAATATCTGGATAAAGGTAATTACGAGAGTTAATGTCGCCTGTTAACCCTTAATTAGCGGCGAGCAACATAAGTCGAGTTAAATAAAGCTGGACTATGTGGCGGCGCTCGACATAACTCGAGTGGCAATTTCAGCACGTAATGTGGCTGAGAGAGAGAGACAAGTGGTGGCAGGAGACTAGCGAGCGTATGACTGCTCCAGACCACCGCGGCGAACCTACTGACACAAATCTCAGCTCCCTCCTCCCTCTCTCACTCGCTACATACTCAATTATGTACCGAAAGTACCGAATTACCTGCTTTTTGCACTCGCGTTGCACGGTTATTGCAAGAAAACTATCCATCATACAAGGATCGTTATGGTGTCATTCGAAAGCTCTGTTTATGCCCTTTCAGGGATAGATACTTGTTTTACGTTCTGGGTCTTATTTAGGCATGAAAATGATCACGTAAACAGCCCTATTTTGGCTAAAAACACCCCGCTGGGCGGTACACATAAATAAACCGCATAGGCCGCTCGTAAGGTGTTAATTAATGAACACTGATACGCTTAGTACTTCCCAAATGGAATGGTTATATATATGAATTACACTGGGCAAAGTTATAGCCACTTCATAGAAAGATTAATAAGTGAATTTCGAATTAGTACTATAACACGTTAGTACTAATAAGTGAATCTTGGATAGTATTTTGTTGGTCTGGTCCTGGTTATCTTGCGTCTGTGATGTTGGGGGCTAACGACTGGTTCCTCGGCCGTCCAGGTGGTCCCAATGTAGGAAGTTCTCAAGTCGGATCTCTTGGCGATCGGTGCTGGCTACACGCTTATATACCCACTAGTGTGTGTGAAGGTTATAAGGTGCACGTAGATACTTGTACGTGGACAGATGCTTCTATTTTATCTCTGCCACGGAGTCTGCCGACTCTGGAATCTCACAACTCAGGAACAACACAAGGGCAGAGCTAGAGGTTAACTTCAGGGGGGTTAGCCACTGGTTGGTGTCTAGCTTTCAACTGATTTTACTGGGGGCTGGAGCTGGGTTTATAGGCTCGGTTTTTGGACCCTGTAGGCCATAGGGATCTCGAGTCTTATGGAATTATTTGAGCTCTCAATAGCTATGGGGACTAGGTAAGGTGGTGCTTACTGTTGTGGCACATGGCTATAGGAAGCCTTCATATTTTAATATAACTGAGCCTTAGTAAGAGGTACTATTTTGGCTATACTGGAAGTATTGAGGGGAGGGAGACTGGATCTACTTTGCGGGGAGGACTGGGGCAGCTGTGATAGGGGCGTCTCTCTTATATTGTTCAGTCTTCATTCTATGGTATAGCTGAGGTGCTAATTTGATTATCCGAGTATGCAAGAAAGGTAAATGGGTTATTGTGGGTAAATAGAGGTTAGTAAGGGGGTTAGACATGCATGGTTAGTTCATTGATAGGAAGAATTCCTGTGCTACCTGGCAATGACCCGGAAGTCAAAACAGGGGTCAGGTATACTTCCGCAGGGGTGGGGGTCTCCCTCCTCGGGTGGGTAAAAAGGGGTTGCTGGGCGCCCTCTCTCTGGGATGGTCGTCCGGCGGCTGTGGCTAGGGGCTTGCCATATCACCAGCGTTTGTAATAACCCTCTGTTTATGAGACAGATGTGGGTGTCCTTAATACCAAAACCGAAGGTGCCTTGGCTAGCTGGTTTTAATCGGTTGGTTGTTAATTGTATGGTTTGCTGGGTGTGGAGACTGGGTTGCTAACTCTGCCACATTTATCTGGAAGTATGGCAATAGAGGTTAGTTACTGGCGAGGCGGCTAGCCTCGCACCGACGACCATTGGGTGCAGGGTTGTGAATGGGTTGTAAGGGAATAGATGGCATGCAAGGGGTTAGTAAAGTTCTAATGTTGTTCCGGCCTACTAAGGGAAGGTAGGCTGGATAGGAGTATATATATAAAAGGTTGGAGAGCGTTAGCAACGGAAAAATCAAGGGTCTTCAAGAGGTATGAGGGAGAGGCTAGGTCGGACATGAGTCGAGGAACGCGGGGTGTTAATGAGAGGGGGGGAAGTTCAGGGGGCTACGTGGAAATGTGACCCTAAGGTCTCCGGGCGTGGGGGTGGCATTAGGCTACAGTTGATTTTGGAGTTTGAAAGGACAGTGAAAGTACGTTAGCCAAATGCTACCGGGGGATGCAACTATGGGGTGGTATATGAGTCTGGAAAAGATAGAATCATGTGGACTGTGGGGCTGTGGGGGGAGAAGGAGGTGAACTGTAGGTGTGTGCTTGACTGTGGATAAAGTAGGGAAAAACATGGTGTATTATTACTCGTCAAGACGAGGGGTTATGGACACTATTAGTTGGCACGAGTTTTTGTATGTCTAGTTGTCCCTGGGAACTGCGTTTTCTATGAAATATAGACCAAAGAAAAGCGGCAGTTCGTAGGGGTACTTCATTATTGTTTCGAGGTACTATGATAGATACTGATAACAAAGGTTATCTATACAATCTCTGGTTGGGGTAAGAATTGGAGTTACAGCATGGTGGTAAACATCTGTAGTCATGGCTGTCTAGGTCTTATGGGGGCAATGGTTCTAAATCACTGGTGTACCCGTGGGTATCTCGGTTTCTTATTAATTAGGACATGGGGTTTTAACATACTACTTCTCGGATGGAAGAACATACATAGATTTATGGCTGCGATTGGTCTTCAGAAACTTAGTCTGGCAAGACAAGGTATTTTAGGGTATGTTGATATTAATACTTAACCTAAGGATTGGATACATAGATTTATGGGGGCGATTGGTCTTCAGAAACTTAGTCTGGCAAGACAAGGTATTTTAGGGTATGTTGATATTAATACTTAACCTAAAGATTGAATACATAGATTTATGGGGGCGATTGGTCTTCAGAAACTTAGTCTGGCAAGACAAGGTATTTTAGGGTATGTTGATATTAATATCCTAAACTTAGGGACAGAGCATGGGTGTATTAACTTTAAGGTGTATTTATGTTCGTCATCATGTGGGTAGAGGTGTAGGACACGAGGGGTAGTGTATGTGAGGTGTGGAAAAAAGGTCAGTGTTTAGAAGGGGTAGGCATGTGTGGTTTGGAGCTGCTTAGCCCTGCGGGCTTGGGCCTGTCGGAACTGGTTGGCTCGGTCAGCTGGTCTTTTCGTTCTGTGGACCTTTCTTTCGGGTGTTTCTGTGTGGTGTTCGCTCGTGGCTTCTGTGGTGGGCTTCTCGTTCTGGGGCATTTTAATAACACATTAGTATTAGAATGTATTGTGTTTAGTATGAGTAATAAGATCGAAGTAATTCAGTAATTCAAAATCATATAAATATAGGCCTATTTTTAAAGGTATCGCATTATTCTGCCACAAGTGGAACATTCAGTCTTTTCCAGAATGCTACATTTTCATATTACAATCATAGTACATCCGAAAAATCTATAGGTCAGGTGAAGGTATTGGGGGATAAGCCTTTGCAACGGCACCTCGCATCCACTTACCGAAGAGTATTGAGGGGAGAGAAGGGGTGTTGGAGAGAGGAAGCTGTCTAGTGGCGAGTGGCTTTGTTGTGTGTTATTATAGTCGATTTTATTTCAGCTGATGATCAAATTAATCTCTTATCAACTGATTTCTCGATATTTAATGGACAAATATGAATTTAATGCATCTGCGTTGAATTAACGCCAAGTGTTCATAGTTAACACATTTTGGTACAAAATTGAAGTAATAGCTGAGTAACCCGTCTTGTAACACAATCCCACCCACCCCTACTCTGTGCAACTCTCCAACCAAAGGGTGAAACGTTACTCTGTCTTTCTTCTATTCAACAGCTGAGCTCTGGACTCTCTCCCAGAATCAGTCTTTCCCTTCTCCTATGGCTTAAATTACTTCAAACTCTGTGTGGCCAGGCATTTTGACTCGAAAGTCCCTTGGTTTTGGCCCAGTTACTCTTTCAACTATGGGGGAGGCACTCGCTATAGGCAATTCTGCCTTTTGTCTCCCTCACTCACATAGAACAAAAAATAGTAATATTGGAAATTACCCCACTCGACCGCTGGGGATCTATATTATTGAGTGATTTAATATGTAGTATCACTACGGATATATTATGTACATATTAAACAAAAGTACATAGGCTACACAATTATAACAAACAACTTTTTTTGGATCCCATTGTTCAGTCAGTTTAGTTAACATTAACTGATGGTAGTCTTGGCCAAATATCGACTAGACTAACTTACTAAATAAGAAAATAAAATTGGATGCACATCTTAATTAGAATAATTTTCAACTTACGTAAATAAAACAATTTTAGAATTTAGCATAATAAGTTATAAACTGGTAATTAGGGCGAGAGAACGGATATATCTATATTGTTGTAATTTGTTAGCTGTGGTTTTATAAATGGTATATTTGTTATTGGGAAGGATCTTTCTCCCACTTTCCCCATAAAAACTACAAAAGGTAATTATGAACCCATTGCACAATTTTAAGAACACGATCACAAGTCCTACAACTGATCATTCAAATCCAGAAAGTACCGGTCTAGAAATGGCTAACAACAAATGATTCGGTAGGTCAATAATATTAATGAGAATACTAATGGATAACTTAGAGGATAAATGTTTCCTAGAACGAATAAATAAAAAAGGGACATATACTGTAGGTAGGATCAGGAATGAAAATATATGCTTGTCTTCTATCATCATCATGTTAACCCCTTGAGGATCATGTCGCACTTTACAGTGTATTTTGTCTATTATGAGGTAATTTTATTTAGATTAGTAAGGTTATATGAAAGACAGACGGTTATTCTAGACAGTCTTCAGCATTTCAACACTTACAGATCCTTCCTAAGCTGTATGAGATCGTCTAATGACAGCCGGAATTAATAAAAAAGGCGACATAAACCTCAAGGGGTACCGTAATGTCACGTTTTCATGATCACTCCATATTTCGCTACTCTATTTGCAAAGTAACTGATTTCTATAAAAATGGGAAATATGCTAATCATCATCGGCTGAAAATGAAAATGGTTGTGATTTTTCCTATTAATGGGCGTGTTTTAGTCTGATCGTCATTATATATATATATATATTATAATTATTTATATATATATATATATATATATATAATTATATATACACACACAAGGTTAGATACAATCACGAATTTCAAGGCTACAGGTTTTTCACGGCTATATTAAAAAAATTGCCCCATAGCATAACATGGGGCCGAGCTGTCTCAAATAATAGGCCGAGCTGTTTCAAATAATAGGCCGAGCTGTCTCAAATAATGGGCCGAGCTGTCTCGCCGTCGTGGCCGAGTTGTCCAAAAGTGGGCCGAGCTGTCCGAGCCGAGTTGTCCCATGGGCCGAGTCGTCCAGTCCCCTCGAATACTGGATATTAATCTAATCATGTTCATATTCCCAACCGCACTATGGTAGGCCTAATGTTTAAGTGAGAGGAAGGAATATTCATGGGGCACAGATCATATAGACCGGCCTCGCTACGAAATATCCCTGAACCTACTGATAATCTATATTTTGTTAATCTCACCACAACACCAAACACCCCCAATAATGAAGAAATAAATACACCATATATCCTCCCTTAACTCTGTATATTTAGTAATGAGGACTAAAGTGAAGGGAATAAATCTCTAGTTTGGCTCGCTCTGTGCTGTAGTAATGTCTGTCAGATGTTGAATTGGGTGGGTAAATGTAGGAATTAACATGTTTGGATATCTCACTCGAAACTAATTAATCAAGTTTTAGATATTGCTGATACAAATTATTGATCCAAATATAATAATTGTTGCTGAGACATGACTTATTTGGCCAACTATAAAGTATATCAAATCATTGGGTTAAGGGGACAGTCACGACAGTGGTTATTTTTGGGGTCTATTTATTTATATATTAATTTATTTTTTAGTTTCCTCCCTAGACCTCCATCAAACTTTAAAAAAAAACGTCCATTATATCCCCCTTCAAGATAAATTTGTACATATCACGGCCTAAGGCCGGTTCCTCCACAATCACAGGCTCGCTTTCGCTCGCCAGGTAAAAAATCAACACTTAAAGGGCACGAAAGGTCTTAATATTGACAAAGAAATATGTCGAAAGGTCTTAAAATTGACAAACTAATGGGGCAAACCTCTAAAAATCTTAAAACTACTGGGTGTAAGCAGGAGGAAGAAATCGGACCAGAAAAACAGCCCATCTCCCCTTAAGTGATGATAATATACCTTTCCATCCTTGTATTAGATGGGTTTTTGACCATCAATATACAGTATCTACAGTAGCCTATCTATCTACCCATAAGGAACTCCCAGCGGACTATCCCTTATTCTTCAACAATACAAAAATTAATCCTTCATCTTCTCTCAATATTCTTGGTGTCTCTTTTTCTTCTGCTCTCAGTTGGAAGGACCATATTACCCGTCTTGCTAAGACAGCCTCCCAGAAGCTATGGGTGTGCTCAACCGCCTTAGGGGGTTCTTTACCCCTGCACAGCTTCTTGCTCTGTACAGGGGCATAGTGCGTCCTTGTATTGAGTATTGTTCACATGTGTGGGGAGGTTCCTCTCACACCGCTCTCCTAGACAAAGTTGAAAGGAAGGCCTTTCGTATCATTAACTCCCGTCCACTCACCAACTCTCTGCAATCTCTCTCTCTCTCCGCCGCAGTGTTGCATCTCTCTCGCTATTCTATCGCTACTATAATAATCAGTGTTCCTCAGAGCTTTCCCAGTGTATACCACCTCCTTTACGTAGGGCACGTGGTACCCGTCTTGCAACTCAATCCCACCTCTACTCTGTAGAACTCTCCAACCCGAGAGTGAAACGTTACTCTCAGTCTTTCTTCTACTCAACAGCCGAGCTCTGGAACTCTCTCCAGAATCAGTCTTTCCCCCTTCCTAGGACTTAAATTGCTTCAAATTCCGTGTGTCCAGGCATTTTGGCTCGAACGTCCCTTGATTTTGGCCCTGTCACTCTTTCAACTATGGGGGAGGCACTCGCTATAGGCAGTTCTGCCTTTTGCCTCCCTCAATGACATAGACAAAACAATACCTACCCTTAACCCGTTGAGTACCGTAGGATACAGTAATAAAAGTAATAAAACTGAGACACCACGAAGCTCTTTCACTCCCAGTGCCGCGAAAAGGCGAGTCGGATCCGAGAGTAGCCGCAAGGCTGGATGTGTCCCATAGATCTGACAGATGCCTACTGGCATGTCCCTATCAACAAACGCTTTAAAAAATACATGGCTTTATGCCAAAGAAATCAGACGTTTGCTTTTCAAAGAATGTCCTTTGGTCTCAATCTTGCACCCCGTATTTTCACAAAGTTAGTCCGACAGGCTTTGCTACCATTGCTCAAAGAAGGGATCATGGTGTTGTGGTACCTAGACGATTGGTTAATAGTAGCTCATTCCAAAATTAATTGCCTTCAACATGTACTATTGTGGACATAAGTCCTGCTACACATGCCTGAGAGGGATCCGCGAATTGTGTTGGTAACATTGATCCCCCCCCCCCGCCCGTCCCCCCACTCCATCCCACTCTCTCTCAGCCAAGCCCTCCCTTCCCCCTCTACTTCTTTCCTTCTTGTTTACGTCTATAAGCCGTTCTTTATTTCTCCCTCTCTCATCAAATCATTGTATTTTTATGAATGTTTTCCAAATCTTCTTCCTAAAATTATATCTCATATTGTTACATACTTCATATATATTGTATATTTGCCATTTTATACAAACCTAACACAATATAAAGTTTGATAATCCATTCGAACATGGAAGTTTATTAACAATATATGTTATTTAAGTCAAATACAACTGAACCTTTCATTTAATTTTCCATTATCATATTTCAATTCAGTTATAATTATCGAAGCCCTTATATCCCACTGTTTGGAGTAAGCATGCATTTCACTGTCAAAGTGTATATATTATTGAATTAAATAATTGACACACACATAAAATGGGTTCCTATATTAAATTAATTGAATATTAAAAGTTATACCTACAGTATATGGTTATGTGTGTATTCTCAATACTCGCCTGTCAACCCACCTCCCCCTTAACTACGGTAGCTCACACTAATCTATTTATATTTCGTAACTAGTCAACTCAAACACACGGTCACACACATTAATGTGACAATACATTACAGAAACTTGCATGTTATTTTCTTACTTGAGGAGATGTGGTGTCTTTCAACTGCCTCAACGAACACGGCTCCCTCCGAGATTAACCCCTTCCTTATCGGGGTTGTGTTTTGTTTTATTACAGCTATATTTACACAATGTTGTGCAGATAAGCAAGGATCTGTGGTATTTAGAAGAATTAATTGAGCTAGTATGAAGCCTTATAATTGTTACATGTACTTCCTTAATTGAATAAAGACTTATACATTTAGCTATTATCCATTCACTCGAACCATATATCTAGCTCCTAGTTGGTGTTTGTATCGACGTTCATGATTTCCCATCTTATCAATACTGGCTGACTGGCCCAGAAGAGTCGCAGAACTGGTAATTTCTGTATTATTGTCTTTATTATTCTATATTCTTTCATTATACTAGACACGCTTTAAATAATGTTAATGATTATTTAACTATCTACAGTGATATCCAAATCTTAGAGTCATGATATATTACACTAATACACATTTATCACATATATAGCATACAGTATGCACAAGCGAAATAAAGAAATGATAAACCCAAAAAGTACGGTAAGTAAGAGATGAATATTGACTGACTAGGCCCACGTGTCTTAGAGCGAATCACAGGCTCTGCTTCACTTATTATTCACAATAATAATAGGATAGGCAGGGATGGCATTTCATATCTTTCTTGTGTTTACGGTATTATATCTGCGTTATTTATGTGTTTTCTGTAATAGTGCTTTGCTCTTAAGGTTTGGATATCACTCTAGATTATCACATTATTTGAATTAATTACACTTATCTTTATTATTCTATATTTGTTCATTAAACTAGATAAGTCTTGGTAATTATAATTATAATGGTAATGTGATAAGTTATATCGAAACCTTAAAAGCTATAAAATATCACATAGAACACATATATAACGTAGATATCATACAGTAAACACAAACAAGTGAACATATGCTGTGACTGCCTATTTAAATGTGTAAATGTGTGGTAGAGGTATTAAGTGTTCAACACAGATCTAAACTGTTTCGAGTTTGAATATTGCCTCCGACAGGAGGAGGATATTCTTTGGTTTACCTTGCAACACCATTTACCCATTGAGAATTATGACGCATTTTGACAGTTTATTATGGCCCTTTTTCGACGATTTTATACAGCGTGAGAAGAACCTTTAGGATGTAGGATAAACTATAATTTGTTAACAGTGATTAAATTATAGAAATATTTCTATATCTAAATTAATCACAATTGAAGTAGCTTAAATTATGCAGGACAAGCTATCACATGTATTATTATGATAGTTACAGACACAAATACTTATAATAAATTGACAAGTAGAATCTTTGTCATCTTTATATGCCTTCATTTACTACCATTTCACACACATTTGTTTTCACTCACGCCATCACCTCCATTAGTTATAATGGTGACACAAGGTTACATTGTTTCTGTTGTAACTGTTTATACATAACTTCCAATTATGTGTTTTAATTAAGTGCACGTCCGTAATGTGTTAACAAATAACCTATAACTCAAACAATATCTACAATGCATCATATTATTGTAATAATCAATTTTGAAACAAACTGCCTGGGGGATTTAGTATAATTATGGTGAAACCACAACAAACACTTCGGCTTAGGACTCTCTAAAACGTTTTTGTTTTCTCTCTCTCTCTTAAGTACCGTAAATAAAGCCCAGAGCGAAGAAGTTATTTTATATATTTCATACAATTATTTTATTTTTATTTTATTTATCTGATTATTTTTGTATCTTGGTATACAACAAGTTCGGCCCTACATGGACACTCTTCACGTATAAGCTATATACGAACACGTGAACATTGTATACAGTATATCTTTCTATATCAATTAATTGCACGTGGAAGAAAGAAAATGGTACCGGTATATCATAATATGTAACCAACCCTCGCATTTACTTTTCACAGCATGAATTTGAGAAATATTGGATTGACAAAATATATTCAGCAAATTGATGGCATACCCGGTATAGCCTACAGCTAATAGCTCCAAACAAAATCAATATAATAATATTTAGGACAAAAAAAAGTGTACAAATCAATGCCACCGTATATAACTAAGGCTATAGAAATAGTGCTCTCAGTTTAATGACGTGTTGCATAGGAAACCAAAGCCTTTACCGGTAATCTTATTGTTGGACAAGACGATAATCAAACGCAAAACATTTTCTCTGCGTGTTTAACAATACCTCTACCACTCTAGTGTAAATCTAATCTCTTTGGAGGACAGCCTAATTTTATTATCAATAAAATAAGTATGCCTAATAATTCAATGTTTTATTGTATGATCTGTTTGACCCAATAACAATTTTGTTGAAACACCTATTAAATAATTGGACATTACATATTTAAAATAATAAAGGGACACCAATAATCTTATTTACATTAGGTGAATTCCCACTGTTTCAGTATTTACAAGATTCCTTATCCATTACATTTATATCCTACTTCATGAATCGTTAGGTTGTTGGTTTTTGTATTAGTTTCTTTGATTGGTGTTTTATTATAATGGTATGGGCAGGAATCTCCCCATCCAATTAACGCTACGATTATGAGGTACCGGTAATATTGTTTTCATCATAATATTATTCTGGCAAATATTAGACGATTGTATTAAGCTAAAGAAGGGCGTTTACTATTTGAAATGCTACATACTATCGCAAATAACACCATAGCTACCAAAGCCCCTTTCTTATCTACATACAATAGGCTGAATATAGTTATAGTGAAATATATATGAGATGTCTTCGGTACCTAAAGGGCTACTACAATGTCTCTATTTATGGCCTAGCTAAGATTCACCAAGGTCCTCTGCTCTATTATATATAAATTCACCTGCAGCACAACGATATCCCTTAAGCTACTTCACACGTGATTAATATAGATATAGAAATATTAGTTCTATAAATTTGTCATGTTTAAGGAATTATGGTCCGTTTTGTCTTACAAATTTCCACCGCCTTATGTTCGACTAACTAATTCGTGTCAACTGCCATATTTACCATAGCCTACCCAAATTTCATACGGAACCCTGGTACGGAAGGGGTTAATCTCAGAGGGAGCAGCGCTCGCTGAGGCAGTTGAAAGACGCCAAATCTCTTCAAGTAAGAAAATAACATGCAAGTTTGTGTAATGTGTAATGTTACATTAATGTGTGTGACCGTGTGTTTGCGTTGACTAGTTACGAAATATGAATAGATTAGTGTGAGCTACCATAGTTAAGGGGGAGGTGGGTTGACAGGCGAATACTGTATTGAGAATACATACGTAACCATATATTTTTAACTTTTAATATTCAATGCATTGAATCAAGGTACCCATTTTATGAGTGGGTCAATGATTATATTTAATAGTATTGTATTTATACAGTAAAACACGTAAATACATGCCTACTCCAGATATTGGGATATATGGGCTTACTTAATCATAACTTAATTGAACTATGAGAATGTAAAAGTATATTAAAGTCTCAATTGTATTTGACTTAGATAACATTATATCGCTAATATGCTTACATAATCGAATGGATCATAACACCTTATATTGAGCTAGGTTTATAATAATTGGCAAATATGAACATAAGCTACGTAACCTATTGCTATCTTAACGATATGTTATTTTATTTTAGGAAGAAGATTTGGAAAGCATGCATAAAAATACATAGATACGATGATAGAGGGAGAAATGAGAGACATGAAGGAGAGAGAGCTTATCGTGATATTTATCATCCTATGGTTATAGTCACAGTGGTGGAAACAATCCAGAGGGAGGGGCTTCAGACGTGAAACAGGAAAGAAAGAGGAAGGGAGGGTTTGGCTGAGAGGGGGTAGTAGAGAGGGGAAGGAGTGGGGGCGGGGTGTGTGTCAATGTTACCAACACAATTCGCGATACTCTGCCGGGCAGGTGTATCTGGACTTATGTCCACAATAGTACATCAGGTAATGTATCATGTCACTGCCCTGGGATACAAAGTGAACTTGGCAAAGTCCAACTTGAACCCCACAAAGGCCATCCAGTGGGTGGGTCTACTTTGGGACACCGTGTTACTCTCTCTGAGTCAGAGTGCGGACAACCGACAGAGATTTCGCAAGAAACTTTTTCGGTTTCTCCATTCTCTGACTACCACGAGGAGAATTTGGGAGCCTCTGGTGGGGTCACTCAACTGGATAAGGTTGACGGTTCCGTTAGGTCGTCTAAAGGTGAAAAGGCTTATTTTGGAGGGAAACAAATGTTTCCGCTGTTGCCGGCGGAAACGCTATGGCGAATCCCGAAATTAATCCACAACCTGCTGGCGGCTTGGCCGAAGCCAGAAGTGTTACACTCCTCTTTGATATGGACAACTCCTCCTCCGACGGTCTGGATCGACACAGACGCGTCAGGTACCCTGGGATGGGAGTATCAGTCAACCCTGGGCCATCAAGGTCAGGGTTTATGGTCCAGGTACAATCACCTTCACATCAATGCCAAAGAGTTACTAGTCCCCCTGTTTTTCTTAAAGGAGCACGGCTCAACCTTGGCGGGAAAGTCCTTAGCCTTCAGGATGGACAATCTGACTGCAGTCACATGCATTCAGAAGCAAGGGTCAGTGAGATCTCGAGTGTTACAAGAGTTGTCGGAAAAGATCTTTCGACTAGCTGCAAAGCTAGAGATTTATCTTCACGCAACATATCTGCCCGGCGTGGGTAATGTCTGTGCAGACGCTCTGTCTCGGCGACAGAGCACTAGCTCTAGTAGAATGGTCTCTCAAGCAAACCGTCTTTCAAGAGATGATTGCAGAGCTATACCTTCCACAAGTGGACTTGTTCGCATCAGAGGCGACTCACAAGTTGCCTCAGTGCCTCACACGCCGGAGCCAGACTCCGGCGGGAGGACTGGACGCATTTCTGGTAGACTGGATCAAATAGAGCTCCATTTATCTGTTTCCACATCCAGATGCATCCTTAATTGCAAAGTAGTTCACAAACTACGGGATTATCGGGGCATAGTCTCGATGATTGCGCCCCTGTGGCCAGCCCAAGTGTGGTACAACCAATTGAAGACATGGTGCGAGAACCCGGTGTCGCTCCCGATCTCGTACTTTCATTTAGACACAATTGGAAACCTCAAGACCTCGCTGACTTTAGCCTTGTGGATATTCAGAAGGCCAAGTGGTTAGCTCCGTTTGGGGATAGCGTGACTCAAAAGTTGGTTAATCAGTATACTCCTGCAACCCAACGACAGTACCAATCACATTGGAAGGCATTCACTACCTGGATCGTAGAAACTGACCAACAGCAGTCCTTAGTGGCTCTGATCTTTAAATATCTATATTATCTATTCGAAAGACGTTCATTGTCAGTTGTCACATTAAGGAATCACCTCAAGGCTATTCAGATGCCTTTTTCGATTTAACTGGCCTTTCCATACCTGAGGCGGAGGAGAAGGGGTTCATGCGTGCATACTTTCAGCTTCGTCCCCCACCTCGTCAACTCATGCCCACCTGGTCTCTTGATTTAGCCCTCAATATGCTTCACTCTCATAGGTATTGTCACAATCCTGCTTACGAGTTAAAGTTAAAGGAGGCTGTTTTTCTTATGGCCCTGGCCACAGGTAACAGGGTATCTGAGTTGGCTGCGATGAGTTCTGAACCATCTTGCCTACGGTTCTCTAGGCATGATATGAGTGTCCATATAGCTCCTACTCCTAATTGTGTGGCTAAGAACGAACATGCTAATCATGTATTTTCTGAGTTTGAGGTCCCAGCCCTCAAGCACAGTGATAGACACCACCTACTTTGTCCGGTGAAAGCGCTGATTTCTTACACGCAGGAATCTCGACCATCTCAGGCCGGGTCCCTCTAGGTCTCTCGGACAAGTAAATGCCTTCAGAAGCGGCAGTTGGCAGCTTTAATTGTAGAAGCTATCAGGGAAAGTAACCCGGGTGCTCTTGGGCGGGCACACAATGTTAGAAAATGGGCAGCATCGCTTTGATTTTTAAAGAATTACTCCCTCGATGATATGCAAAAGACGAACATGTGGTCTTCTAATCATACGTTTATCACGTGGTACCTGTCCGTGAATCTCATGAAACCTAATCTACAATGTGTAGCTCTCAGGCAGAAAGTCTAGTTTTTAAGCTATTTCCTTGTGCAAAGAAGAGAGGGGGAGGGAGGAGTGTTCTAGCTAAGACCTCCTATCTGCCTCCTATGTGATACACTGGATATGTAAGATAAGGCTCATGTGATAACCCATTCCTAGGACTTAAGACAGTCTGGTCAGGAAAACTTTTATTTTAGTACTTTGATTTTGGAAATAGAGTAATTATTTTGTACTTAATAATTTTAAGACATATTTATAAGTGCATAGTGCAAACTATTTTGTAATAGAGTACCTGATCATACGAATGATTATCTAATCCGATGTCGTATTATATATCAGTATTTTCCATGTAAGAACATTGATTTATTTACCATATGCTAAATGTATAGTTTATGAGTGTTGTTTCCTACTGTTCTATCAAATGTCAGGTTACAACACCACAGGCTAACCCTTAATAAACAACGCCTGTACCTATGTTCTATTTTTCTATTAAATATTGATCTTTTTGTGTGTTTTTGCTTTGACCTTAGTAATTTGTTAGTGGTTCTGATATTCTCGATGAATGTCCCCCTCCAGACTTGTGACATCAGACGCATCGTCAATGATGGAGGGGCCACTAATAAATTATAGGTTTGAGTCCTGAAGGGAAGAAGGAAAACTTAATATTTTACTGACACAAATCTCAGCTCCCTCCTCCCTCTCTCACTCGCTACATACTCAATTATGTACTGAAAGTACCGAATTACCTGCTTTTTGCACTCGCGTTGCACGGTTATTGCAAGAAAACTATCCATCATACAAGGATCGTTATGGTGTCATTCGAAAGCTCTGTTTATGCCCTTTCAGGGATAGGTACTTGTTTTACGTTCTGGGTCTTATTTAGGCATGAAAATGATCACGTAAACAGCCCTATTTTGGCTAAAAACACCCCGCTGTGCGGTACACATAAATAAACCGCATAGGCCGCTCGTAAGGTGTTAATAGTGGCCCCGGAATCATTGACGATTCCGGCCCTCCCACCATCCCCTTCCCATTCATCTGCTGTATTGTAAGAAAGTCTTAATATATTAGTGAAGGACATATGCGCCCAGATAAGAGCTGGATGACGTGCACATTAGACAGCAGACACCTGAGAAGCGCATTAAGCTGGATCATGTTTAATGTTTTTTAATATTTTTCTTTATTACTAGTTTTTTCTAGTAGTGGTACCCACATCATAAGGATGAGTCTGTGAGTGGTTTTTATATATTTAAGAGCATTTCGCTCACAATGTGTGGCAATCGTATATTTTACTCTCCTAGGCAGGTCGTTTGAACGGCGAGCCTATAGTTAAAAAATTAGCCATTACCATTGTAAGGCGCATCGTCAATGATTCCGGGGCCACTACTAAATATTAGGTTTTCCATCTTCCCTTCGGGACTCAAACCTATAATTGATTAATCAATTTCTGAGTCACACTCTCTCCAAAGGGGGTTAGCCATTTAACCTTCTGAATGTCCACAAGGCAACAGTTAGCGAGGTCTTTAGGTTTCCAATCGTGTCTAAGTGGAAATACGAGATCAGGAGCGATACCGGGTTCTCGCACCACGTCTTCAATTGCGCGTACCAAACTTGGGCCGGCCACAGAGGCGCTATCATCGAGACCATGCTCCAATAATCTCGTAGTTTGTGAACTACTTGGCACATTAAAGATGCGTCGGATGGCGGAAACAGATAAATGGAGTTAAATTTGTTTCAGTCCACCTGAACTGCGTCTGGTCCTTCCGCTGAGGTTTCCACCCAGCGTGAGAGAAACTGAGGAAGCTTGTGGTTCTCCTCTGACGCGAACAAGTCCACTTGTGGATGGTATGGCCCGGCAATCATCTGTTGAAAGATGGTTTGCTTGAGGGACCATTCTACTAGTGTGCTTCGTCGTCGTGACAGAGCGTTTGCCCAGACGTTCGCTACGCTGGGTAGATAAGTGGCATGGAGATGAATCTCTAGCTTTTCGGCTAAGAGAAATATCTTTGTAACACTCGAGATCTCGCTGACCCCTGCTTCTGAATGCATGTGACTGTGTTCAGATTGTCCATCCTGAAGGCTATTGACTTCCCCACTAGAGTTAAGCTGTGCTCCTGCAGAAAGAAAAGAGAGACTAAAAGTTCTTTGGCATTGGTATGAAGCTCTTTGTACCTGGACCACAGACCCTGACCTTGGTGGCCCAGATTCGACTGGTACCCCCATCCTAGGGTACCGGACGCGTCCGTGTCCACCCATACCGTCAGTAGAGGAGTTGTCCATGCCATTATTGAGTGCAATACTTCTGGCTTCGCCCAGTGCGCCAGTAGGTTGTTGATTAACTTCGGGATTGGCCATAGCTTTCACTCCAGTAAGAGAGGGAAATGCTTGTTTCCCTCCAAAATTATCCTCTTGACCTTCAGACATCCTAACGGAACCGTCAATCTGATGCAGTTGAGTGATCCCACCAGACTCCCAAACTCGCCATGTGGTGGTCAGACAGTGCAAGAACTGGAAGAGTTTCCTGCGAAATCTCCGCCAGTTGTCTGCACTCTGACTCAACGATAAATTTTAGGTGTCCCACAGTAGGCCCACCCACTGGATGGCTCTCGTGGGAACAAGGTTGGATTTTGCCAAATTTACCTTGAACCCCAGAGCTTGAACATGAGTAATAACTAGTTGTACATGTTTGAGGCATAAAATTTCGGAATTTACTACCACCAACCAATCGTCTAGATACCACATAATCTTGACTCCTTGTTGAAGCAATGGTAGCAGAGCCTGTCGGACTAGTTTTGTGAATATACGAGGTGCAAGATTTAGACCTTTGAAAGACGAAAGTTTGATTCCCTTGGCGCAGAGCCAGGTACTATTGAAATTGTTTGTTTATGGGGACATGCCAGTAGGCATCTGTGAGATCTGTGAGAATACATCCAACCTTGCGGCGGCAGTGTCAGCCTGATCTGATTCACCGTCACCATCCTGAACGACTGATTGTGAATATAGCGGTTCAGAGCAGACAGGTTTATGACCAGCCTCTTCTGATCGCTGTCCCTCTTTGGCACCAAGAACAGCCGGAATGTATAGACTGGGTGGGCTGAGTCGACCTGAACCAGTACGCACTTTTCTACCATCTCCTGAATTAGTTTTCCCACGTCTAATGAAACATGATTGACCTCTGATGGTTGACTAAGAAAGGTTACCAGGTCCACCTCCAGGAGAGGCCCTTCCGCACTAGTGTTCTTGCCTATGTCCGGCGGGGCCATGCCCGGTAACATGCTCGAAAGCTTCCAGTTTCGAAACTGGTTTTGTCCGGCAGAGCTACACTCAGATCTGACACGCCCTGCCTGGGCCCTGGGAGTAAGAGAGCATCGTGGTTTCTCAGTTTGTTTACTGGGAAGGGGTTGACTCAGCTGACTGACTAGTTGGACGAGAGGCTTTGCTATCATTGCTTGACTTGCCCTTTGACTGACCTAGGTACCACATTCCTCTGCCCCTAACCTGACCTCAGCCCCTGACTAAGCCACTGCTTCCAGGCCGGGGTTGAGTCTTGCTAGACTTTGGTAACTGAAAAAACGCACGTTGATGACTCTTAGACTACGCTGAATTAGAGATCCTCTGGAAAAAAGGCAAACTAGGCCTCTGTATCCAGCTCAGTACCAGTACTGTACTTGCACTGCTGCGGTTCTTCACGGTGTTGGCGGTGGCGGCAGCAGACGCAACATTTTTACTATTCTGTATTTTCGCTTTGTAATCAAACTTCAAATCTTGTCTTCCCCATGCTTTATCAAGATTACTTTCAAACTTTTTTACTGATTCAGAATCGACTACATACTGGGCCAGTGCGTTCCACTCATTTACCACTCTATCACAAAAAGTTCTTTGTCTTTTCAAGCCTAGTTCTTTCCTTGTAAATTTTCTTAGAGTGTCCTCTCGTTCTTGTTCCCTCCCGCATCAAGAAGATACCTTCACACACATCCTCATCATACTTTCCTGACACTATCTTAAAAGTCTCTATCATATCCCCTCTCTTCCTCATATATGCCAGTGTCGGGAGTCTCAGTGTCCTCAACCTCTGCTCATAGCCCAGGTTCTTCAAAGTTGGTACCAACTTGCTAGCTCTCCTCTGCACTTTCTCCACTGCTTCTATATCCTTTACCATATATGGAGCCCACACCTGGTTCGCATATTCCAGGTGCGGCCTAACCAGCGCTGTATAGAGATTCCTGAAGATTTCTTCATCCAGTGACACAAATATCCTCCTTATCAGCCATACAATTTTATTGGCTTTATTTATCTTCTATGCTTAATTTTCTGAGAAATTTAACTTATTGTCTATCACTACTCCTATATCCTTTTCTGCACTAACTTCTTCCATTGTTTCATACATACTGTATCCTACCTTGTCTATCTTGCTTGTCCCAATCCGCATGTACTTGCATTTTTTTTGGGATGAAAAGGCATTAACCAATGTTCAGACCATCCCTTCATGCACTCCACATCTCCTTGAAGCAAACCCACGTCTTCCTTACTCCTCACCCTTCTATATTGCTTGGTGTCACCTGCATACAATTATATTTCACTTCCGTTTGTTATAACTTCAGGCAAGTTGTTAATGAACATCACAAACAGTAGTGGTCCCAACACAGATCCCTGAGGTGCCCAACTTGTAACTTCCCTCCAGCCCGAGCCTATTCCATTCACCAGTACCCTCTGTCTTCGATCTTTCAGGAAGGCCTCTATCCACTTCACAAATTTCTCTCCTATATTATACCTTCTGACCTTCTCTAATAGCCTTTTGTGTGGGACCTTGTCGAAGGCCTTCATAAAATCACAATATACCATGTCTATAACATCCCCATCCTCCAGAATTTGCATCCAATTATCTACCACCTTAATGAGCTGAAGCACCGTCGACCTCCCCGGCAAGAATCCGAACTGTCTCCCACTGATAAGTTGGTTTGATTTCATATGCTCCATTATTCCTTCTCTGATTACAGTTTCCATTAATTTCCACACTACACTTGTCAAACTGACTGGTCTATAATTTCCTGGGTCATTTCTCTTTCCCTTCTTATACTGTATATAGCGGTTATATTTGTCACTTTCCAGTCCGTCGGGATTTGTCCTGTATTAAATTATTCCTCAAATAAAATTTTAAAGGCTCAACTAACATCTCACCTCCTTCCTTGATAATTCTTGGATGTATCCCATCCGGCCCCGGGGAGTGCTATAGGAAAGATGAATAGAAGTAAGTCCCGGCGGGGACTTACTTCTATTTATCTTTCCTATAGCACTCCTTATTCCAGCTTGGGAGAACTATCAGTTCCAGTGCTGGTGCCTGTTTGATGGGAATACTGGACAACTCTTCATCCAGCTCCACTGTAAATACCTCCCCAAAGTATCTCCCTAGCACCTCTGCCTTCTCCTTGTCAGTTTCTGCTCTAGTCATGACGTCATCCGAGTCTTCTAACAGACCCACTCTTCTTGTCAACTTTTCTTGAATATACTTCCAAAATATTTTTGGATTCTCTTTCACATTTCTTGCAATCTCCCTTTCCCTCTCCTTGTCTCCCACCTTATTTTATTGTTTATTTGTCTGCGTTCCAAATCCACTTCTTGAATTTCTATATTAGACCCATTGTTCTTTTTTAACAATTTTAGTCTTGCCCACAAACGTTTCTTTCTTCTTATCAATGTCCAAAGTGTTCTGTTCATTGGTAATGCTAGGTTCGTTCTTATCGTCAATTTTGTTTTATCCTTATATTCTTTTACTGGTACACAATTCGGATATCACATTCTCCAGTTTGACTCTAATCTTCCTCCACATTCCCTCATCATCTTCACCGTTCAATTACTCCTTCCAGTCAATGTCCAAACACCGTCTCAGCAACTCATAATCTGCTCTATCATACATGTATATTTTTTTGCTTCTTTTATCCCTCTCTGTTTTAATATTGCAACTAAAACTTATACAAGCATGGTCACTACAACCTATAGGGCTATCCACATTGGCATCATCCACTATACTGTATATATATATCCTCATTACTAAATATCAAATCAAGTACACTCCCCTGCGTCCCATCTCTATATCTCGTTATCTCTGTAATATGTTGTATTAAGAAACAATCTCTCACTTTCTCTATGAACTTGTATTCCAAGCTACATTGTCCTGTTGGAGTAGTATAATTTGCCCAGTTGATCCTTGGCAAATTGAAATCTCCAAGCAAAACCTTATATTCGGTCTCTCTATTATCAATTTCTTCCATTACTTTCAGTAGGTTATCATCGTCTTCCCTACTATTATTTGGGCTTCTGTATATAGAGGCAATTAAAATTTACCCTCTTCCACATTTTACTTCAATACACAAATACTCACAATACTGCTGTCTCAAATCCACCTCATTAACCTTAAGCTCTTTTCTTACATAAATAAAGTCCTCTTCCAACCTCTGCCCTAATAGCATTCTTTTCATACAACTCAAAACCCTCCAAACTATACTCCACCAATTCCCTTTCAATTCTAGCATCTTTTGGTCTTACTTCCTGTCGGGTTATGACATCGGATTTATCCTCTTCATCTTGCAACCTACATATTATTCTCTTTTTGTGTCCTGGGTAAACACATCAACATTACTAAACATAATCTTTAGTCTTTCTACCATTCTCTCAGCAACTACACCATCCTGCTCCTCCTGTCCGTACCCTGCTCTTTCCCCCTTGCACTACTGGGTCTGCAGCTTCGTCTCCCGTCTCTTCCAAAGATACCTCCACCCTGCTCTTCCCCTCCACCACATCGCCCATCTCCTCTTCCTTCCCTGATCTCCTTCTTTCTTCTATTCGTATAAACCACTTCCTCAATTTCCTGTCCCTCACTCTCCAGAACTTCCTCTTATCCTCCTCACCCAACCTTCTATTCTCTTCATCAGCCTTTTCCTGCAATTCCTTTATTTTTTGTCTTTGTTCTATGCTCAGATCCTTCCTTATTCTTATGTGTTTCAATTCTTCATTCGCGTTTAGCCTCCAACTAAAAATTTTAACTGTCTCTGCCACTGCCCTGGTTCTGAACTGTACTCTTATAGGTTTCATCTCCCCCCTTCTATATCTACCTATCCTACTGACTTCCTCCACCTGCTCTTCCCATCCATATCCATCCTAGGATCATCCATACCTTACATGAACTCCTTCACTTTCGCCACATCCCTCACTTTTCTCTCTCCATTATCAGTCATATGTGCCGCTATAACTCCATGCACAATTACACCCCTATCCCTGTCCATGGCCTCTCTCACGACACTCTCCTTTTTCTTCATGACACCCACGGCTGCACTCTCGAAACTTTGTTTGGTCTTATTCATTTCTTCCGTTTGGTCTTAGTCATTTCTTCCTTTTGTTCTTTCACAATATCCTCCAAGGCCTTCACTTTCTATTCACCTACCACCGTACATGCTGCTGTCTCCTTCACCTCCTTGACTCGTCCTTCGTACTCCTTCAGCTGCTCCTTCAATGCCATATTCTCTGCTCCCAATTCATCTATCCTTTTTAATACCATCTCTATGCTATTATTAACTTCCGAAATAGGCTTACATTTGCCTCCTTCACTACCTGACACACCACACAATTCACACAATGCCTTAACTTCTCACCAATATCTCCCTTCCATTTCTTCATATAATTTTTCCACTTTTCCAAATCCTTCACAACACTTATAACCTCTTCTAACTTCTTATCTGTACTAATAAACCCACGAAATCCTTGTAGCCTATCTTCCGCCGCCGTAATTCCCTCCGCCATTTTTTACGGTCGCAACAACAATAACAAAGCCAGCCCGTCTTGTTTTAATACACTTATTCCACCATATCACCCTTTTACCACACTAATTTCACTTCCAAACACTTCACAATTCTTTCCCTTTCCTCGCTAGCCCTGTATGCACTCGATATCCTTGTTATTTACTCTTGCTTGTGTAATATTACAGAGCCTCAAAGACGCGTCCGCCTCACTCTTCGGTTTGGAAGCAGTGGCGTGGTGAGAGTGTAGTAAACAATTAATAGTGCGCCAAGCATCTGTGGAGGCAAGGGTAGGGGTTAGCACATCAGATAAAATCAACCTCCTACCAATCTCTTCCGGAAGCTTCTTGACGAGATACACCCTCAGGTCTTGGCGTACTCGCACGGCCTCAAAGAGAGTCATGCGAACATCCCCAAGCGACTGAACGGAATTCTGCAACAAGACCCGCCGGGTAAGAGAAAATGCTTTATTGGTGTTACTCTCAGGTACTGCCTCAGTCGTACGCACAAGCAATTCTGCTAGCTGCTGACTAATCAGAAACTATGATAGTAACTGCCAGGCACGTTGTATCATTTTAAAATCCTTATCTACCTGTAGCTGAGTAGGCATACTGAACTGCTCTGCTAATTGGCACAAGGATAGTTTAGGAGCACACAATAAATCTAAAATACTCTTTGGGACTCCTCTCGCCTGCACTACCGGCATGGAAAACCAATGATTATCTTCCGGCGGGAGTAGATGACTACTCTTACTGGTAATAGTGCTGGCAAACAGCTGGGCCTCCTGCTCCCACCCGGTCCACGGCCCCACACCTATGCCCTCGATATGCAATACTGGTAATCCAGAGTCGTCCCGGCGTGGATGTGACTTTAAATGAGAGGTAAGCCCTTGCAGTGACTTAAATTGATATAATTTAAGCCATCTGATTTTGACCAATCGGAATACAACTTAACAGAGGAGGCAGTACTGGTAGAGCCGAGGACTGGGAATAAACAAAGTACTGTATTCAGGATTATACAATTAGGAATTGCTTTGATAACAACATCCAGAACATCACCAGCTTGATTTTTGGCACTTAGTTTCTTGGCTTCACTCACTTCCGCAAACCAATGTTCCGACACAGGGATCTATCCCGCGACCGTAGGCTGCGCGACCTCAGGGCGAGTGGACTTTATGACTAACCACGACCAATCTTGACCGTACAACAGTGGCATAGGGCCCTTTGCAATAAGGGAGGAGGAATAATGTCCGTTAGCAGATTTAACTTTGATGGCAACAATGTCGGCGTAATGGTAGTGACAGTAGTTGCTTCAGTAACAATGGGGTTGAAATGAGGAGACGCTTGTGGAAGTACTTGTGCTTGGCCCAGAGGTCGCGCCGCCGGGGCCAAGAGGGTGGAAACCTTGGCCTTCCTTTCCTCATTAACCACTCTGAAAATTGTTCATGCGTCACAAAAATTCCTCCTTGGTCAGTCGTAGATGAAGGGAGAGAGGATTCAGAATCCTGCGTTCCTTCCGGCGGAGGAGAATGCCATTGGCCTGACGGCACATCCTCCGAATCTGCCGCAGTTTGTTCAAAAGGTGGCGTGACACCCGGCATCCGGGCTGATGGGGCTGGTGAGGCCTCTGAACGGGCCTCCTCAGACTGGTTGGCTATGTCACTTGCCGCAGGCTCTAAACCTCCCGGCAACGGCTCTTGATCAGTCCAAAGATCTGGAATAGGGGAATGGTACATTGGGGAGAAGCGACCCAGCTGATCAGTCAAAGACGATTCTTGTGAGGCCTCCCGGGCGTCTAAAAGAGCAGTGGCATTCTGGCGATCTTCCCGCAACACTGGAAGTAGAAAGGGAGACTCCTGCAGCGGCGCCCGGCGGGGGATCGTGTATGGCTTCTTACAAATGGAAGGAGAAACAACTACCTTCCTAAGAGAGGCTGGGGGGCCGAACATACTGCGCTCAGCAGAAGGAGTCGAGGCGCCGTGGCGAGGGGGAGACAATTGCTGTTGATCAGCCCTAGACATTGGAGGCCTGGAAACATCAGGTGTCAAGGTTGTCTTCTTTGCCGGGGTTTTCTGTTTAGCCGGGCGGCCTCTATCCTTTGACTCTTTAGCACGTCTATGGGAAGGTGCTTGTGAATCAGGGGGAGCCGGCGAAGGAGATGCAGATCTTTATGATTGAAGAGACCTCAAGCGAGACCGGCGCCTTGAAGGTGGTCTCTCCGGCGAGTTGTGCCTCTCCTTAGAGGTCCTAGTCCGCTTGTACTGACGGGGGGGAACAGGGTGTAGAGTCGGATGAGTCATCCGTCGATACTGTTGCTTTAGACACGATTTTCTTCTGCTTAGACCGAGGTGAGGGAGCAGGTGGATCAGGACGAGATGAAGTCGAGCTTTGAGCTTTGCCGGGTGACGCTGGTGTGCTGTCCAGAAAACCCCACAATAATTGATCATCCAATTGAAGGGCCTTATGCGCTACCTCACGGCAATAATGTTTATAAGCGGTTCTAATATTAAGCAAAACAGTCTTACACCGATCATCAGAATGAGTCACCACCCCATTTCTAAAGGTAGAACACTGGGGGCAAAATTTTGTGAGCCAACGTCCGCGAGAGCGATCAAGACACTTCACACAACACACACAATGTTTATGGCCAGTCACTGGGAGATTGGGACAATTACGGCTGGTACAGAACACGACGTCCATGGTGATGCTTCCCCCCGCCGGGAAATGCTGTCTGCCTAGACGTCCCCTGGATTGAAACTTGGCTACCGCTCCTGAGGAGGAAAATGTCAAGAATCAATGCTCATAGGTACTAATCTACGACGGCGGATCATAACATTAACCATTTTATGTATGAGGAAAAAAGAATGTACACCACAAGTATCATTTAAGGTCCCCTTACGTTATAATTAACCACACCCAATGATAACAAATTTATGACTTCATACCTAAGTGACCAACACTGACCGAAACCTTTCTTATTCGTTTAGAATCCAATTCTACGTTACCCGGCGATCCGCGGCGGGCAAAGAGTGAATCAGCACCAGACTTAATTACAAAGATAGGTTTAGGCGAGTCCTCGGCTTCGCCAATAGCCGGCGGAACAGACTCCCTATATTCCACCGGGAATTTGGTCGTTGGCTCGATGCCACAACCGGGTTTATTGGATCTCGACTACGCCGGGTCCGCCAGACTGTCTGTCTTAGAATTTTTGACACATAAAAATTGACCAACGATAGTTACCCGCCGCACTGAACTAGACACCCAATAAACACGAATTCAGCATATAAAGTCACAGACTAATGATACGTCGAATTCCACATACTCTAAGTGACGCCTATGAGTAAATAGGGCTATTTGCGGCCCTTGATGCTAGGGAACGCTGCTATAGAACATCAGGCTGTCGGGAAGTGCAGTACTGGTAGATCAAGTTTATTTTACTTATTTTTTGTTTTTTACCATATTTGTTATATTTTTTTTCAGTAGTGGCATCCGCATCATACATGACGAGTCCGTGAGAGTTTTGAGCGTTCGCTCACGATGATATGGTTAATCTTTATTGTTTGGGCTCCTAGGCGAGACATTTGAAATGGCGAGCCATGAGTTCAAAGAGAGGCCATAACTTTGTTAAGGCAGTTCAGCAATGATGGAGGGGTTACTAATAAATATATTGTTTAGTGCCCCCTTATTGAATCCATCTTGGTGACACCCCTGACTGGTTTACAAGGCAGATTTACATAGCTGAGAGTGACCACCCACCTACCACACTATGGACAGAGGAAGGGAGACTTGTGCCAGTGGGCTGTCAGTGTGAGGCAGTGTGGGGAAGGAAACAATAATGATGAAAAAGAAAGTCAGATAATTGGCTGTGGGAAATAGAGGACACCAACTCTCACTCTGATAGATCCAGTCCACCACATACAGAGAAATAGGTTTGAGTCCATATAGGTTCTGTCATCATCTATATATACAAAATAATTCATGCACGGAAAATATTGGGCTAGGAAAAATACATCTATATTACAAACTTGTATTTCAAAGTTACACAAAATTATACTCGAAGGAATACTGAACAAATAAGTGATACAGTACAATGTAAATATTTACTGACCCCTCTTACCTTTTAACTGATAGCAAGTACAGTTGGAACAAAATATACTGATAATTGACTTGCTAAAATTAAAGATACAATAAGTAATATATATATATATAGATAATGACGTATATTATATAGTTACAGGATATACGATTATACCAACAAAAACATGTGAAAACTATTTTGTTACCACTTACAGTAAGCTGCAGGCATATTTCCGCATATTAGGGCTCATCCAGGTACTCCTAAATGATTAAGCAAGTGGCTGAATGAAATAAAATGTATTCAGCCAAAAACTAGAAGAAAATAGCTTCAACATTACACCAGAGCGAGCTTCGTAGCGAGCGGGGTTCATCCGCAGCGCTACCATTGGCATCGGCCTATATTCGCTAATAATGAAGAATGTCGCGCTACATTTGCCTTTGGCAGCACTGCATAAATCTCGCGAGATATGGTTCTCACTCATCAGTGCACCAGCTGCCGGGCTGGAGAGTGGACATGGGCCTGCTGCGCTCCCGCTCACTCGGACTCTCTCCACAGGCTTTAACTGTTTAACACATTACGAGCGGGTGGGTCGGTAACTTCTATTACCCGCCATGCGGGTGATTATACCCTAAATGGGGTTATTTCCGTGCTCTTTTTCATGCATAAACAAGACCCAGAGCGTAATACAAGTATCTATCCCTGAAAGGGCGTAAACAGAGCTTTCCAATGACACCCGAACCATCCTTCTACGACCACTGGTTCTCTTGCAACGATCGTGCAACACGAGTGCAAAAACCCTAAAAATAAGGTCATTTCCTTACATAATTCCCTGTGTAGCGAGTGAGAGAGGGTGGAGGAGGGTGTAATAAATTTCAGTCGACCCACGGCGGTGGTGGCGAGCGGTCAGGCGGGAATCTATGCTCCTCGCACCGCTCAGCTCTCTCTCAGAGCTCATTACGTGCTCAAAATTGCACTCGACATCTGTCGAGGCCCGCATATGGGCACGTTTTCTTTAACTCGACATAAGTTGCGCGCTGATGGTTAAGGGTTAAGGGCCTGTAAATTGCTTTAAATTGCCAGAACGTTCCTGAATGGGTCCCGCAGCCAAAGGGTTAAATATAACAAGTTATTGATACAGATAAGGTTGCAAAGTATTAGGGTATACAGTATAGTATGGATTAAACCAACAAAACATTGTTAACACTTTAGTTAATTATATAGATACAACTGCATAATATTAGGATATATTACAAAGGCACTTTAATGTGTTTCAGCAGCAGTGTTCAATGTTTCAGTTATAACATATTTGTATGATCAACACACACCACCAGGGGATTGAACCCTTGAGTGTGTGGGGGTGAGAGCTGAAGTATGGAGGTGAGGTAGTGATCGAATGGTATTGGAATATGTGAAGACTAGCATGAGACAAGGGAAGTGTGCCTGAAGACTGGAAATCAGACTTACTAATCCCCCTATATAAAGGTAGACAAGAGTGTGTGGCAATCACAGGGGGATAGGTCTCCTTAGCATAGTAGAGAAGATGTACTGTAGGATAGTATTGTATGTATGTGTGTACTGTATATACATAGGCGCATACCCATAGTTGGGGGTGGCCAACATGAGACAGACCCCGAACAGGAAGAATAAAAAAAATAAAAAATAAATTCACACATCTAGGTCACCCAGGAGAAGACCCAGAGACCCAGGTCCATTTGAGGTCCCCAACAAATGATTCAAAGGTCCCAAACCTCCCGGAGAGGTTCCAGTCTCAGCAGGCAAACACGCAAAGAAGCTTTACAACCAAAATACCCGCCCACCTCACATCCAGGCATGAAATGACACTTCATATACACATGTAGGATAGTGATCGAGAGAATAAGAGAGGTAACAGAACAATAGGTTGGTGAGGAACAGGAAGGGAAGAGGCTGTGTAGATGGTAGACCAGATCTTCTCTTTGTGGAGAAATATCCGGAGAATGGACGGACGTTGTATGCTGCCTCCATTGACTTGGAGACAGCCTATGACAGAGCTAATATAGAAAGTTTGTGGAATGTACAGAAGATAGTTGGTAAATTGAGGGAAGCAGTGGAGAGCATGTACGAGGCTGCAAGGGCAACAGTGTAGAGGATGAATAGAGTGATTCTTTGATCTGAATGTTGGGCTAAAGCAAGGGTTTCAAATGTCCCCATGATTGTTCAGTATATATATATATATATATATATATGTACAGTTTCGTACTTGGGAGATACCGTCTCTGCCGGTGGTGGGGCCAAGGCCGCCACTATCGCAAGAATTAGATGCGGCTGGCGAAAGTTCAGAGAGCTGTTGCCACTACTCACTGAGAAGACTCCCTCTCCCCTTGAAGGGAAAGGCATACACTTCATGTGTTAGAAGCACAATGACCTATGCTTCAGAAACATGGCTTGTCAAAGTGGATGATATCAACAGAATGGAATGCAACAAGATGAGATGTGTACTACTGGGCTTGGATGGTTCGGGCATGTGGAAAGGATGGATGAACTAATTTAGGTGCCATGATGCAAGTCTGTGAATGTGGGGGGAGCTGCACCAAGGGGAAGACCAAGAAAGATGTGGGATCAAACCTTATGGTGGTCAGCCAATGGAGAATGTCAGCTCATTTAAGTAATTGGGCAGTGTGATGAGTAAAGATGGGATTATAGTGGATTAAGTGATAGAGACGGTACAATGGGAAGAGGGTTGTAGGAACGCTGAAAGCAGTGACAAGGAATACGATGGTAAGCATAAAAGTAAATAAGTTATTGTATGATAGTGAGGTAATCCCAACATTGAAATATATGAGAGTGAAGCATAGGTGTTGTTGGAGAGACATGAATCAAGAGTGAGAGGGCTGGAGATAAGTATTTAAAGAAGTGCTTGTGGAGTCACAATGAGGTAGACAGGTGAAGGAGGAATTATGTGAGTGTTGTGGTCGGTCATGTCAAGCATAATTATGCTGAATAAAAGAATGACTAAAACAGAGTAGGCCTATGAGAGTGAGGTGGAAGGGCAAACAGGGAAAGGCAGACCCAAAATTAGGTGGAGGGATGGAGTTGAGAAACATTAAGTGAAAACGGTGTTGGGTGGGAGGACGGGTGCCAGCTTACAGATGACAGAGGTGCATGGTGGCGATTCATTTGTGGTCACCCCCTCGGGGATCAAGGTGTCTGGCAATAGATAGAAGTGATAAAAATGTATGTACTGCATGTATGTACTCAGTCACATACTCCATAGCTGGAGGTGGCCGACTCAAGACAGTTCCCGAACAGGGACAGCAAAGCAAAAAACAAAAAAAAACAAAAACAATTCACACATATCTAGGTCATCAAGGAGAAAGACCCAGAGACCAGGGATCACTAAGGACCTCCAGCACTCCCACGGCCCCCGACCTCCCAGAGAAGTTCCGGTCTCAGCAGGCAGACACGCAGCGGAGCACACCACAGTGCCCGCCCACCACTTATTCAGGCATGACCCTTAATAAGGGAGGTGTGGCAGAGTGGTCTTGCCACTGGACTGGTAATCCAATGGACCTGGGTTCGAATCCCAATATGTCAATGGGAAGATATTATTGGGATGGAATTTGTGCTGTACCTAGTTTCAGTGCATTACCACAGCACACCGAAATGCCCAAAAAATACCCTCATTGTTCCCTGATTAAATAGCAGTGTATGAATATTCCCATATTCAAAATATGCTACAGGGGGCCAATGCCTAGTGAGTCAATTGCTCAATAGATGGCGTTCTGAGAGTGAGGGTCCGAGTCTGGGGGATGAGACGGTGAAGCGCAGAGGCGAAGCAGTTTCAGATAATGGAGTTGCTTCGAGCCGTAAATGGGTGCTTCGCATGTCTCACTCCCTAGACTGGAACATTACCTCACGGGCCTCACCGTGTTTAGCGGTAGTGTTCAGGCTCTCGGCCTATGTCCAAGAGGAAGTAGCTGTAATATATATAAAAAAAAAAAATAAAAAAAAAAATAAAAAAATAAATATATATATATATATATACAGTATACTGGCTCCCCGGGCCCGGCACCTGATGGACTATTATCCAGTCCAACTGGCGCCCGAACCACTCTTCCAAACGACCGCGTTTTCACTAGCATTCTCCATTCATTCCTATTTATTACCACTTCTCTTGCCTGATCTATAGTCATTCCTCTATCTTCCAATGTTTGTACTACGCAATCTCTCTCTCTCTCAATGGGGTCTTACTTACCCTCTACCTCCCCTTGTATCTGACTCACATATTCTCTTTGTAAGTCTTTCATCTTCCATTCGCTCAATATGTTCATACCAGCAGAGCACCCTTCTGTCCACTCTGGCCGACAAAGGTTCCTGCTGTCCCATTCTCCTACGTACCTCTTCATTCTTCAATCTGTCTCCACGAGTCACTCCACATAATACTCCTCAAGCAGCTCATCTCCAGCACATCCAGCTTTCTTCTCTCCTGTGCCTTCAGAGCCCATGTCTCACCCCATATATCAAAAAGTGATTATAACAAATTATCTATCTCTATACCCAAGCCCAATCCCCACTTTTTTTTTTTGGGGGGGGGGGGGGGGGGCAGTGTTCAAGACAGAGCCTAAAATAGTAGTGTCATGGCACTGAAGGTGTTAACCCCTTCAACACAATGACGTCTTTTTACCTTTGATTCTTGCTAATATTTGACGATTGTATGCAGGTTAACCCGTCCAGCCCCGGCTAGTTTTGTAATGTTTGTTCACCAGAACCCGGCCGGTTTTCAAAAAATGGTTTTATTCCAGAAACAATAGCGAATGGGTTAGGAATGAAGGAAAAACCACGAAAAACCGCTCAAAAAGCTTAAAGAATGGTCCTACAGAGCCCCCGAAAACGTATTTTACAAGAGTAAAAAATTGAAGGCAATTACCCCAAAAAACCAGGTTATTGCGCGCTCACGCGCACGCACGTGGACTTTGAGAGTTTTCAACCATCGGCACGGTTGCGTGGGATCCGTACACAGTTCCTCTACAAATCTGAGCCCTCTTGAGTGGCTACACCTGAGGTTACGGTCGGCGCAATTAGGGTGACGCGCCAGGCGCGTCTCTGGGGCTGTGCGTTACATATATCGCCGACGCGTCAGGCGCGTCGCTGGGGCTGTACGGGTTAAGAAGGACCTATGTTATTCAGCGGGTTTATTGAGATCGTATTTACCCCTTTGAATCCTAGAGGTTGAGTACTGTATAGTGTATAAGCTTAAGAAAATCGTCTAATTGTAACCATAAATCAACAAAACATATGTTGTGCTGAAGGGGTTAAGAAGAGAGAATGATATATTGATTATATGGGTACATTAACTCCTTCAGTACCATGGTAACATGTTTATTATTATATGGTTATTATTATATGGGTACATTAACCCCTTCAGTACCATGGTAACATGTTTATTATATTATGGTTATCTTTAGACAAATTTACTCAACTTTGGAAGGATCTGTGCAAGTTAAAAGATTCATTGAGGCTTAGATTCCTAGAGGTGTTTCCTAAGTTAAATTAAATCATTCATATTGTTTACCCCTTCGATTCCAAGAGGTTCTTCCTAGGCTAAATAAAATAGTTTAATGATAGCAAAGTAAAATAAAGGAATATATCATGGTATAGTGAAATAATTAACTGTGTAACTACAGAGGCAGCACAACACCACAGTCCACCACAGTCACATCTTTAATGTTAGTGTGGTTGAATGCTGCCTGCACCACCTCCAGTCCACTCTCTACATTGCCAAAGACATACCAGTTGAAACTAGAATAGTCCTTGGTGAAGATAAAAAACTGGGCATTAACATTATGACTGATTGGTCCACCACATGATGCCACAGTCCCTGCCTTGATTGACTCAGTGTAGTTGTTGGTCACAGAGTGAGTCACCAGTGAGGCTCCTCCTTCACAATTATTGTACTGGTAGTCACCACCTTTCACCCACTCACCTGGCCCACCCTTGTCCAGCATTGCAGTGTTGAGGTATGAGTGTCCACGTTGGCCGGTACACAACAACGTAAACTGTATTGCAAGGGTGTTACTAGGCCTCAGTCTGATGTGAACCCTCCCTCTTGTTGACCCTCCCCAAGCAAGGTCCAGGAAGGTCAGGGTGGAGGAAGGCTCTAACAGTTCCAACACTTCACTCACCTACAACACAAACAACACTATTAGTACAAAGGAAAGCAAGCAACAACAAATATGCTGATCCTTAACCCCTTCATTACAATGACACCCTAATAACCTTTAATACTGGCTAACAGTAGAACATTTTATGAAGTTCAAGAAATCCTATGGTTGAATTGCATGATAATGTTTTTTTTTTATATATTAACACAACATAATAATTAAGTGATAGAAAAGAGCAATACTAAAATACTAACAGCAATATCATTTAAATTGTTAACAATTACTATTTACTGTTGATGAAGTAAATTAACACGAGATGGAGCCACACAGATTAACTGGAAATTAATGTCATTATTAGAAATATAATATTAATTCTATCAATAAAGATAAGGAGTAGGAACATTGAATGGTTGGGAGGTGGAAATGATAAGAAAGAATGTCTGGACAGAAATTGAAAGAGGTAAGCCTAAACCAAAAATGTTGTAATTAGCATAGGTGGTGCCCACCTATGCTAATTACTTCGTTAACCGTTATTTCGTTAATGAAAACCTTTACGTCGTTAACCGTTAACCGGCGATACATTTATCGCTCGTTAACCGTTAAATCGTTAAATCGTTAAATCGCTAAATCCGATCCTTTCGATAACGATATCGTGGACTCGTGGTCACGTGACCCCCCAAGCGGCCCGTATGGGTGGAGAAGAAATTACGAGGGATCGGTTCGGCTTTTAGTTTACCTATTTATTGACTATTCTGCGGATTTCTGCCTGTTTGGCAATTAATTAACGATTATCGCTATTTTGGAACAAAAAGTATCGACGTTACCGTTAATTCGTTAAAGCTGGATTTTTTTTTATCCGATAAACGTTAACCTGAAATCGTTAACGCGTTACATTATCGCGTTACTTTATCGCGTTAGTGCCCACCTATGGTAATTAGTACAAGGTTGTGATAATAGGTACACTCATAGGTGTGGATATTGTGTTAACATAAATACAAGGTTAAAGAATGGTACACAGAAAGTAAAGGAGAAGAAATAATGGTTCAGTTGTTGATGGTCATTATGGTCCATATCTAGCCAACAACCAAATGATGGTCATTATGGTCCATATCTAACCAACAACCAAATGATGGTTGTTGTTGTTGTTCCCCAAGCTGCCTGGCCGAACAGCCCCAAGGCCCCGAGCAAGGCCAAGGCCATAACCGAGCGCCCCCACAGAACCCTCCCTGCCGACCACAATAAAGCCTGGGTGACCGAAGCCACTCCATGGCGGGGAGCTGAGGAGGGTGTGCAAACGCCCGGGAAACCAAAGCCCCACCCAGGGCCCTGTGTCCCTCAGCAATTATGAAGAGAAAGTTGAGGGGCAAAGGAAATATGTGACGCTTTGGCTTCCAATCTTGGTAGATTGGGAGGTCAATCCACGGAAGAGACGCCGTCACTTGAGATCTAGAAAATATATAAGTAAAAGGAACAGTCAGAGTAAGCTATGGGCATGGCAGAGATCACTCAGTTCTCACTCTGATAGACCAGCCCATCACCACATGACTAGAATCCAATCCTCTCAGCATCAGCTAGGAAAGGCCCTAGAAAGCCACCTTTGGCAGGGGGGGGGGGGAATAGCTCCCCTATTTCAACCCCTTTCGGGGTTGGGCACCCGCCGAATGATTGGTTATTATGGTCCTATCTAACCAACAACCAAATGATCGTCATTATGGTCTATATCTAGCCAACAACCAAACAAATATGTCCAACAATGTTGGACATATGGCTTCTGTGAGTAGGTTTATAGCTGAATGTGTAAAATATATGATACTGTGTTGTGAAACCGAAATTAGGTTTATTTAATACAAATACAAACTTGGATATGTGAGGAAGAGAGAATATAGACTATTACAGAAGAGTAAACTGTGATATGTACCTTATTTGTTCAGATAAGAGAAAATGTATGACAAGAAAACAAAAACTGTATTATTATTGAAGATAATTCTGGAAAGGCATTATAATATCTAACCAAGAAAATAGGTTAAAGGAAGAGGAACTAACAACAATATCATTATTGACACACCTATACCATCCAGTGAGATTGTAAGATAGTAAAAGTGAGGCTGATTAACAGGTAATGAAAGGAAAATATACCGGTAACTCAAACACAAGATTATTAAAAGCAATTTAGGAAGTGAAGAACACCAAGGATAATATACTTATTATGGAATTGTAAGAAAAACAAGTGCAAATACAAATATAGTAAGTATGAGATATAGAAATGAATATACTGTAATTGATGTTTATGTTGTTCCCCAGGCTGTCTGGCCGAACAGCCCCAAGGTAACGAGCAAGGCCAAGGCCATAACTGAGTGCCCCCACAATACCCTCCCTGCTTTACCACAAGGAATGCCTAGGTAACCGAAGCCACTCCCAGGCAAAGAGCTGAGGAGGGTGCAGAAAAGCCAGGGACACCGAAGCCCCACCCAAGGCCCTGTGCCCCTTAACAATAATTATGAAGAGAAAGTTGAGGGTCAAAGGAAAAATGTGATGCTTTGGCTCCTAGTCTGCCAACCTCTAGATTGGCAGTAAAGAGGTCAATCCACGGAAGAGACACCGCCAGTTGAGATCTAGAAAATATATAAGTAAATTAAAGTCAGAGTAAGCTATGGGTATGGCAAAGAATGCTCAACTCTCACTACATGACGAAAACCCAATCCTCTCAGCATCAGTTAGGAAAGGCCCTAGAAAGCTGCTTTTGGCGGAGGGGGGGATAGCTCCCGTATTTCAACCCCTTTCAGGGCTGAGCACCCTGTAGTTATTGTATATGGCAAGTAATGCCACGGGGAAGTGAAAAGTAGAAGCCAAAGATGTTAACCTTGGGCAAGATACCTACTGTAGATAATATAATAGATAAAGGAGAGGGACTGGTGAAATAAACAAAACAAATATAAGGTCTCAGCAAGTTTAGAGAAGAACCTAGCTAACATACACTATGGGCCTTCTTCTTTCTTATGTTGTGTAATACATTGCATGTTGTAGGTTAATACAAAGGGATAATACAGTATATGTGTTTAGCCTCGCAGCCAACTAGAAGTAGCACTTGATGTAAGATTCTAGGATAATAATCAAGTACAACTTAAGCAAATGTCAGGGAGTTAACTAGACTGTGAGACATTGAAGGAGCAAACACTTGAAGCCTGCTGAGTGTACTGAATAGTGCCCACTAACTCCTAAACTAAAAGCTCTTTTTGACGAGTGGGTCCCCCTAGTACTGTATAAAGAACTTACAGGTTGTGTGCGAACATGGGAGGGTGCAGGTTCATCTCGGAGACAATGGAGATTAAATTTTCCTTCACCAACAGATATCTTGGAGGATCGAAGGCGACCTTCGTCTTGTTGGACCCCGTACAATCTTCCAGCTATAATCAACTTCCTCAAGACTGGTTTATTCTGTCAACAGTTACCAAATTATTACTTAATGATACAGTACTGGTGTAGTATTATTATTATACTGTAATGTAAAACTTGCAAAATAAACAAACCAAAACAGGGACGACACAATATAAAGTATAAAGACAAAAGAACTTATCAAAATCGCTATGTGGAAATAATGCTTTAGTAAAATATAATTATAACAGTGTTTAAAGGATTGTTAATAATAAATAACAAAAACTATTTGTTTGTCTCCCATTGCAACTTTATATGAGTCTATCTATCTATCTATTGCCGGACGCCGTGATCCCCGAAGGGGTGGCCACGAACGAACCGCCCCCATGCACCTCTGTCCCCAGTCAGTTGACGTCCCTCCCCCCAACCAGCACCGCCTTCGTTCAAATACTTCCTCACTCCATCCTTCCACCTCTCTTTCGGTTTACCTCTTCCTCTCTGTCCCTCCACCTCGCTCTCGTACACCCTCTTAGTCATTCTCTCGCTTTCCATACGTTCCATATGGCCGAACCATCTCAAGTTGTTCCTTTTCACACTTTCCAGCACATCTACCTCCACACCACACCTCCTTCTTACTTCCTCATTAGTCTGTCTATCCCTCCATGTAACTCCGCATGCACTTCTTAAGTAATTCATTTCCACTGCTCTCACTCTTGGTCTGAGTCTCTCAACCAACGTCCATGCTTCGCTTCCGTAAGTCAGTGTCAAGATTACCACACTGTCATGCAAGGACTTCTTCATTTCCATACTGACCACCCTATTTCTTGTTACTGCTTTCAGCGTTCCTACATAACGCTCTTCCCCTGTTGTACCCTCTCCCGCACTTCTTCATCCATAGTCCCATCTTTACTCAACACACTGCCCAGATACTTAAAAGAGTTGACGATCTCCATAGCCTGACCGTTCAGCTTCACCTCACACTCTGTGACTTCACCCCTTTCGAAGACCATAACCTAGTTGCTCTTCCCGCATTTACCTTCAAATTCCGTTTTTCGCACACTGTTCCAAACTCATTTACCAGACCCTGCAACTCCCATTCATTATCACTCCTCAGAACTGTATCATCCGCAAACAGCAGTATAGGTAGCTTACACTCAATTCCCTCCCTTTTCAGCGATACACCATCCACTGCTCTGGATAGTATTTCTTTCATGACTCCATCCATATATACAGTAAACAACCACGGGGACATCACACACCCGTTTCAAACCAACATTCAGGTCAAAGAACTCGCTCTGCTCACTCTCCACACATACTGCCGCCTTTGCACCCTCATACATGCTCTTCACTGCTTTCAGCAACTTGCCATCTACTCCGTATATTCTAAGTACTTTCCATAAACCTTCTCTATCCACTCTGTCATAGGCCTTCTCCAAGTCCATAAAGGCAACATACACCTTTTGTTTCTTCTCCAGATATTTCTCCACAACACAATTCAGGGTAAAAATCTGATCTACACATCCTCTTGCCTTCCTAAAACCTCCCTGCTCATCGCCTCTCCATTTCTCCGTTCTCACTCTCACTCTCTCAATCACTACTCTAATGTATACCTTCCCTACTACGCTTAGAAGACATATTCCTCGGTGGTTACCACACACTCCTCTTTCCCCTTTGCCCTTATATAGGGGGACTATTATGCCAGTCTTCCAGTCATCGGGTGCACTCCCCTTCTCCCATGCTAGTTTGCACATTTTCCATACCCATTCGATCATTATCTCACCACCATACCTCAACATTTCCCCACACACTCTATCTGTTCCTGGTGCTTTCCCCAACTTCACTCTTTTCATGGCTTCCCACACTTCTGACCTCCTGATCCCCACCTCCTCCTCCACTACTTCTCTTCTTCTCCCTCCCATACCATATCCAGCTATGTTTGCTGGCTCTTCATTCCTTACATTTAACAACTCATTGAAGTACTCCCTCCATCTTTCGACTCTCTCTTGCTTCTCGGCTAGCATTCTCCCATTCTTATCTTTCACACCCTTACTGTTTTCCTTGCTATATGTGTATTGGTGTTAATTAACTCCCTTAATAATAAGTAACACAAATATATTTACTCATGCCTCCCTTTTGCAACTTCATAAGACCGGTGTTATTTCAATCCTAGCACAACCTTCAATTATAATGACTTAAAAGACAGCACAAGGGAAGAGACAATTATAATGATGACTTATAAGACAATACAAGGGAAGATACAATTATAATGATGACTTATAGGACAACACAAGGGAAGAGACAATTATAATGATGACTTATAGGACAACACAAGGGAAGAGACAATTATAATGATGACTTATAAGACAACACAAGAGAAGAGACAATTATAATGATGACTTATAAGACAACACAAGGGAAGAGACAATTATAATGATGACTTATTGGACAACACAAGGTGTGACGCTTCTGCATAGTAACCACGTGCGGGCATGCGCGCGCGTCGGCTGCCCAGCCGTTTAGAAACCGGCTGGTGGTAGCCGGCCGGCAGGCTTTCCCTTAGTATATATCCTACGACAATGTAACTAATGTCTGGGATATTCTTATGTTGTTTCACAGCTTGAAGCTGCCCTTATTCTTAACCAACGCATCTTAGTATATTTTATTCTCGATAGTTGATTGTTTCATTATAATATATAAGATGTAAGTCTAGTGAGAGCGGGAAGAGACGAGCGGGAGAGAGAGACCGGCTTGGGACGTTGCTTCGCGCGGAGAGTCCAGCTTGGGACGAGCCTGAAGCGCTGCCACATGCATTTGATTGCAACGTTAGGCTTAGTTTCGACTCACGCACGGGGTAGAGGATTTTGACCAGGCAACTGTGTTGAGTGTTGCCAAGCCTGGGATGTATTCTGCAGGCCTAGAGGGGGGTTCAGACAGATTCAAGACTCAGAGCTCACCTCATTGTCGTACCTTTCGGACCCCTTGATATCTATCCCTCTCAACCCCACTTAGAAACGTTCTCTCTTACTTTGTATACCTTCTTTCCACTACTTCACCAATCTATTTAATTATCCCATCCCCTTGATAGACCTTATATCTATCATTGTATTAACGACGAGCTCTCAGATAACTAGATAGGATTTTGGGCCTTATGCAGGGATGTAATTGTTAATGAGACCTAGGAAGCTTTTTTGTTGTCTCATATTTGGTGGTTTCATGCTTGCTAGTGTGTTCTTGTGTCAGGTTAGCAGGGGCTAGACCGGAGGGGAGGCTTTTTGTGATCCTTTAAGTAAAGTCTGCTGGTGCGAGTCCTGTGGACCCGCACGACTTTACTAGGATACCCGTGGGAGTCTGGGGGCATTTTCTTGTCTGTGTCCCTGTGTGCCTAGCGTTGTGTTGTGTGAGGGCCATTGCCTAGTCCACTCAGCACTGCGCTAGCACGTCTTGCTTTTGTTTTAGGGTCGCCAGGAGAGAGTCAGATACTTGCGATCTGAGTCTCTCAAGTGAGCACCCTTTCAATTAGAGTAATTTGGCGCACAGACCTGGGAACGTCCCTAGGCTAGAGCAGGTGGCTCAGCCCGGGTATCCGAAGCCTATATCCTTCCGGCTAGACCTCTGCCACCTGGCAGATTAACAGCTAGGGGTTTGTTATCTCTGTATGCTTGTTATTGTGCCACAGTTTACCGTTTTTGTGAGCATTGTGAGTCAGGGTGTGGCTTAGAGACTCTGTCCGAGCAGGCTTGCCTGACTAAGAGTGAGAAGCACACCTGTATGTGGTTTTATGTTGCGAGTTGCTACCTTTATTTAATTATACCTATGCCATTTTACACTGTATGTCCTATCACTAGTATTTATTCCTGCTTATGAGTTAAGAGTTCTCTAAATCCGTAACGTACTTCCTTTGCTAAGCATCGGATCCTACAGTAGCCACATGCAGTTTAGAAACCCGCATCTTGTCTACCTGTACGATGTTTTGAGGACTGTTTGCTTTCACTTTCTTTCACGCAGGGGTGATTAGTTGTATTAATTAACGTAATGTTAAATGTACTTTCTTCTAGTTTGTTATTAAATTGTTTCTGCAATTTAATTCCGTTATCTATCTTTTCCTTGAAGCTTTAAGTCAACTTAATTGTGTGATCTTTTATATAGCCTGCTTGACTATCAGCAGTCTATAGTGCGTGCAACCTGTAACCGAGTCATAGGATACCTCGTTGTCCAGGCAGGACTCTTGACGGTTTAGGGTGGTTTGTTGCCTGGGTTTATAGATAAGGGTTGGATCTAGCGTTTTCCGTTGTTGCTTGTTGCCGCCTACCTAGTCCAATAGAAAGGGCCCAGTGTTTATATATCCCAGGACGTAACAAATGGCGACCTTGCATAGGATTTACTGAACAGAGGAATATAGTGGTCATTTGTTTTGAGATTCCTTATGATTAGAGGAATACAGTGGACATAGTTTTTTTTGGAGCAACCAATATAACACATTAAAGACTTTAAATAACATTAGTATATACATACTTGCATAGGAGATAAGGCACATTCTATAACCGTGATAATTACTGAAGTACACAAACATGTCTAATACATCGGAACACAGTGATGGGTTAGTCACGATACGGGCTCGGAGGGAGAAAGACCTGTGGAGTGGCTAGTCGATAGCGAGGAGGGTGCTAGAAGATTTTTAGAGGTGCCCCTTACCGCTGCCAGGGTGTTGAAGCTGAATAAGTATGGCTTAAAATGTGTGGCAGGTCTTCAGGGTCACCAGGGTTTAAGTGGCATGAGGAAAGATCAGCTGAGGACTTTGATATTGGGTTTAGAAGGGAGAGACCTGGGTGGAGAGGCGACTGGGGGCCCCGGTCCCCAGCCCTCCCTCCACTCTACCCCCATATCAAACGTCAGGGTGCCTGAATTTAGTACATACCCCCAAGTTGATGGTCAATGGCAGCGTGGAATTCAATCACAGGGACCCTCTCCATTAAATGCACCTTCCCCTCCTCAAGGGTTGACTCCAGATTTGTTGTTTCGGCTTTAGATGGCCAAGGTTGAGGCTGCCGAGAGACAGGCTAGTGTGCAGGCTGAGGCTGCAGAGAGAACAGCTATACGAAAGGCTGAACTGCAGGCAGAGTCTACTAGGTATCGGGCTGACAGGGAGCTGGAGAGATCTCGAGTGGAGGTAACAGGGCGAAATATTGGGGGAGGTAACAGACATCGGGACCAATCATTGTCGCACCTGCTTAAACTAGTTCCTGTGTTCGATGAATTATGTGTGGCTGAGTTTTTTATGCGATTCGAGAAGAAGTGTCAGGAACACCAGTGGCCTCAGGAAAAGTGGGCAGCATTAGTTTCATCAAGACACCTAGGAAAGGGGCTAAAAGCGTATGATGCACTACCTTTAGAGTCCTGTGTAGTTTATGATGAGCTAAAGAAGGCTGTGCTACGGGCCTATGAGTTACAACCAGAAACTTACCGCTTGAAGTTTCGGGGTGTTACTAAGGGCAAGGATAGTACCTTCCTAGAACACGCCCGGGACTAGTCTGATGCACTACGACATTGGCTGCATTCTGAGAGGGCAGCTACTTTAGAGGAGTTGAGTGAGCTGGTTCTCTTGGAGCAGTTCTTTAAGTGCACAGGTGGGGACTTAACATTAAATATAAAGGAAAAAATCCTAGAACTCTCCAGGAGGCAGCAGAAATGGCTGACCGCCGACTGTCATTAATTCGAGGGTGCGGAGCAGCAGCTAGGAGTGAGTCAGGTGCAAAGGATCGTACCCCTCCCCCTCCCAAGAATTTTGATACACATAAATACACAAAACCATCTAGCACTGACAATAAAACTGAACATAAACCAAATACCGTCCCGTATAAGAAGTCTAATGGTACCTCCCACTCCCAAGGGAAACCAAAGAGTAAAGAGTGCTTCGCATGTCAAAAGGAGGGTCACTTTGAAAATGCTTGTCCGAACAAGCCACCAAACAAGGTTGTGTCATTGGCCCGCAGCATAGGGGTGTCGCCTATATCTTCTGAGTTTGCCAAGGGTAGTTCGTCAGAGGGTGGGACACAGCCTGTGTTCAAGAGTCCGGAAGGCTCGAACCCTGTCCGCGACGTCTTTGGGGGTCATAGAGGGCATGGTTTTGTGAGGTGGGCTGGCGAAAGGCGAGGAGTTAAGTTATTGCGTGATACGGGGGCTTCTCAGACCTTGTTAAAGAACTTTACTGGTAGACCGATTAACGCTGCTCGGGTGGTGGTAGTTCAGGGGATCAATGCTACGAAGTCCTACCCGCTGGTGCGGATGGAGCTGGAGGTGGGTGGTGTGGCGAAGGAGCTGGATGTAGGAATTGTAGAGAACTTGCCTGTTGGGGGCGTCGACCTCCTCCTCGGCAACGACTTTGCGGTGCCTGCTTCTAAGGTTTCACCCTTGGTCGTTGCTGAGAAGGCAGCCGACGTTAGTAGGGAGGAACAGGAGTGGGTTGAGAAGTGTAGCGTACAAACCATGGCGTGTGTTGTGATGCGTTCTCAGACATCCGGAGCCTTGCAGCCACCACCTCAGTCTATCAAACCGCGGAGGAAAGGTCACAAGAAAACGGGAAGTGTTGGTCAATTGGAGAGTTTTGAGCCGGCAGTGTTTCTTGGTGACTCATTATTGGCACCTATGTTAGAGTCTGGAGAGGCCCCGGGGCCTGTCACCGCTAGTGCAGGTGCAGGGCAGGAAGAGACTCTGCGACAGCATCGTTATGCGCAGCGTGAGGAAAGGATGGCTCAGCGGGACATTGGAGGTGGAAATAAATTATTTAAGATGAACTTGGATAATCTCGCACCTGCTGATATATGTTCTTTGCAGCTGGAAGATCCTGAAGTCAGGGCGTGTGGTAATGGTGCTGTCGAACTGGAGAGCGATGGGGATGCGCAGCCTGGTGATTTTTGCTTGTCCGAGGGGATCTTGTATCGGAGACATCAGGATCCCAAGAAAAAGTGGGATGGCGGGTCAGGATTAGTGGACCAGTTAGTAGTACCGAGGGTGTGCCGTGAGAGCTTATTGAGATTAGCTCATGATGTGCCTTTGGCAGGGCACCTGGGGGCACGTAAGACGGAGGCAGCTCTGAGCAAGCTTTTCTGGTGGCCTGGGTTAAAGGCGAGTGTCGTGTCATGGGTGTCACAGTGTCACACTTGTCAAGTTGTGGGGAAACCCAATCAGGTCATCCCGAGAGCCCCGTTACAACCAATCCCTGTCATTGGGCCGCCCTTCAGCAAAGTAGTTATCGATATGGTTGGCCCATTGCCCCCCACTAGTGCCGGCAATAAATTTTTACTAACTGTAATGGATGTAGCAACACGGTATCCAGATGCTTACCCCATGCGCAACGGGATGGCTAAGACTGTTGTCAAAAACCTACTTGTCTATTTCTCTCGTTATGGCTACCCTCAGGAGATCCAGTCTGATCAGGGATCCAATTTTACTTCTGCTCTGTTTAAGCAGACCATGCAGCAACATGGGATAGTGTCTGTGGTGTCATCTGCCTACCATCCCGAGAGTCAGGGAGTTTTGGAAAGGTGGCACTCGACTCTCAAGAGTATGTTGCGGTGTTATTGCATGGAAAATGGGAAGGACTGGGATCTAGGTCTCCCATACGTTTTATTTGCTGCGAGAGAAGTACCTGGGGAGAGCTTGGGATTTAGCCCGAACGAGTTGGTTTTTGGACACAGGGTCAGGGGGCCCCTCCACATAGTCAAGGAGATCTGGGAGGGAGTCACAAAGCCATGCTCGCTTCTAAAGTATGTTGTTGAAAGCCGTGAGAGAATGCTAAAGAGCCTGGAGGTAGCAGGTCGGAACCTTAAGAGTTCACAAGCTCAGATGAAGGACAGATACGACCAGAAGGTGAAGCTGAGGGAGTTTGAAGTAGATCAGGAGGTACTGATACTACTGCCTCTGGTGGGACACCCCTTGTCTGCCAAGTATTCTGGTCCATATCGGGTTGTAAGGAAGGTTTCTGATCTAGACTATTTAGTAGCTACTCCTGATCGTAAGAAAAAGAACCAACTTTGCCATGTAAATCTGATGAAAGAGTATGTGAGGCGCCCCTCCGAGCCTCTCACTGTCCCGGTGTTGATCTGCAGCGATTGTGGTGGAGAAGGAGGAAGGGACAGTCAAGCTGCAGGGGAGGATAATTGGGATTGTCATGTTTCCGCGGCTCAGTGGGCGGGGAATTCTAGACAAGTGGCTCACGAGTTGATATTGCACCTGCCTGAGCAACAACATGTAGCTGTGCAGCACTTGTTTGATTCAAACCCAGCTGTTTTCGCGGAGCATCCTGGCCTCACTACTCAAGCGGTGCACGATGTCGATGTTGGGGACCACCCGCCCTTTAAATCAGTGCCATACCGTGTTCCCCCTATTAAATTACCAGCACTTAGGGAAGAGCTGGATTATATGCTGAAACGTGGGCTGATTTCTGAGGGTGCAGTAAGGTGGACTTCCCCAGTCACACTGCAGCCCAAACCAGATGGCAAGGTGCGGTTTTGTATAGATTTCCGCAAGTTGAATGGTTTAACCCCCACAAATGCCTACCCTCTCCCTCGCGTGGACGACAGTGTGGATAAGATAGGAAAAGCCAAGTTCCTCACTAAGATAGACCTTGTTAAGGGATATTGGCAAGTGCCCTTGTCTGAGCGAGCGCGAGAGGTGTGTGGGTTTGTGGTGGACGGTGCCACATATTGGTGCCATGTTATGCCATACGGGCTGAAAAATGCCCCTGCAACGTTTCAGAAATTAATGAACGACATTGTAGCCGACATTCCCAACTGTACGGTGTACCTAGATGATGTCATAATATACGACGATGATTTTAACAGTCACTGTGCTCACATCGGACAGCTTTTTATTAAACTGAATGAAGCAGGTTTGGTGGTAAACCTGGGTAAGTGCGATTTTGTCAAAGCCACAGTTTTGTACCTGGGGTTCGAGGTGGGGATGGGTCAGGTGTGCCCTCCACAGACAAAGATCAAAGCCATCGATCAGTTTCCCCAGCCTACGACTAAGAAACAAATCATGCGGTTTCTAGGTATGATAGGCTATTCTCGTCGCTTCATCAAAGGCTATTCGACTGTACTTGCACCTTTAACTGACTTATTATCTAAGGACAAGAAGTTCCGGTGGGTTCCTGAGTGTGCAGAGGCGTTTTCCTTGGTGAAACACCTGTTATGTACCCACCCCATACTCAGGGCCCCGGACTTCAGCAGACCTTTTCAGCTGGCGACTGATGCCAGTGGTGTAGGGGCTGGGGCTGTCTTGTTACAGACAGATGATGAAGGTATCGAACATACAGTGAGTTTTTACAGTAAAAAATTCAATAGTGCACTCTCTAATATTTTCCAAGAGCATTTCCTTTTCAATGAAAATATTGCCACAACAGCGAATCCAACATTCATATTAGCCAAACTATCCAATGTTTCAGGCAAAAATACTAAATATATAGACTCACTGGGCAAAAACAAATAAAAAGTAAATTAGAAAAGATCCCTAAAAAAAATATATAGTCCCAAATTAACGAACAAAAATTTACCGAAATAAACAGCGCTTGATTATAGTCAGACAGCAGAAACGAATACACTTAAATGGAAAAAAAAAATGTTAGGAAATAATTTACTAAGAAAAAAAAAACGTCGGAATAAAACTGAACGAAAAAAAAAACGAAGTTAATTTGAATGATATCAAAACTAGATTACATTAAGAAAATATCAATCAATCAAACTTCCATAATTCAAATCAAAAGAAAAAAAAAAAATCATGAACGAGTGTATTTCGGTAGTCCACAATTTGGACAAAAAGATGTTAATTAAAACCCGAAAACAAAATGTTTACAAACTCGCACTCAATTTAACCCTTCAAACTCGGATGGTACACGTGTGTACCATTATGTTTTGCCCCCAGGAACCCTGGTGGTACAACATTGTACCAGTGGTTGAAAGCCTGTGAGCTTGGTGTGCGAGGCGTCGGTCCGACGCATGTAAACAACAGCCGGCTGGACCGACGCCCCGCATCTCCGGCCACAAGAAGGAGAGCGTCGCTTGTTCATGTGTGCCTGTATGTTGTTGTTAAGTATCGAAAAGTATTGTAAAGTGGCTGTTGTTGCCGTAAGTTATCTCCACTGAAATCATCATCACAACTCAACCAGTTGACTTAGAGAGCTCTACTTAATGCCATTCTACAGGTAAATAACACAGCTACGCTTGGGGATGCACGGGAATGCGGGAAGCAGTCAGCATAACAATGATACGGTAGCCTAGCCTAGACGTTTTTCGGCCAAAACACCCGGGTTTCGGGCAATATTTATGTAATGCGTAGCCGGGGCTGGAGGGTTAAGCAAATAGTATTGACCATCGTGTTAACAGAAGAAACATTATAGGCCTACTAGCGAGCGAAAGAAAAAAAATGAGATGGAATGACAAACTCGTTAGAAATTCACAATAGATGTTAAGATAAATTAAAGTTACACTGTACGTACAATAAAGATGGTGAAATGACGCACTTAGAAATAACAAGACCAAAATTACTCAATTACCTTGACTGCCGCGAGCGAGTCGAAATCGAAACGACATTAGGCCTAAGCCACTCGTGCACTTATAAAAAAAAATAAGAAAAGTGTTTAATTGATGAATATTAGAATCACTTTAAAACTTCAGATGTATTAATAATGAATTTAACTCAACCGCCTAGATCAAAGTGCGGGTTTAAGAAACTTAAGAAAAATTAATGAATATTATTGACTTGGGAAATTATAACCCCTAATAGTCCTAAAACAATTTATCACTTAGGAATAAAAATTTAATAATTACATCTGGGAATCAGCACACACCGCACACACACTTATACACATAGCAAGAGTGATAGAGTGACTGACTGAGTCACCAACTGAGTGACTGTCTGTCTGCCTGTGTGTCCACGATCAGGGGGTCGGATGCCACATATCAAACCCATGACATTATTAAAAGGTGGAGTTTTGACTGAATGACATGATGACCGCCGATTTTTCATGAGTTAGACAATACGCAAATGCCAAGAAAGCTCATCTCATGAGTCATATTCAGAAAAATTAATTTATCTCGCTAGACATGCGGGAAATAATTGACCGTAATATATAGATATTTGATATACACTGTACACACCTTTAAAATTACTTTGAAGAGTAGTGATGGTAGTCACTTTTCTATCGCCACCACAGCTAGGAGGAGTGAGTGGAGGAGTCAGCTCACTCGATGACACAGCTCAGCTGATCCCGCACCAACGTTGCAACACGATGACTCGACACTCTTCTCTTTCGATAAAGTCGTCACCCGGCAGCAACAGGAATTGCCGTAGAGATGAACTGGTAGACTGGTTGAATCTCAAAGTGTAGATAGGGTTTTTAAGTTAACCAAATAGTGGTTTGTGGTTGGAAATTTACAGAGATAATTTGCACAGGAACTCAGGAAACAATAATGGTAGAGCTGCTAGATGATTTGTATTGTAGACCGGATAAAACTGGATCAAATTATAGATGCTGGTAGAACTGGATCACCGGAAATTGGTAGAATGGTTGAGTGTAGGCTTGATAATTCTTCGAAGGAACGTGGTGTAGTCGCCTAAATTAACAATTCATGTTAAAAAGAACCAAAGCTGCCACCATGTTACATATGACTTTTAACCCGGGAACTGCGGGAAGACTCTTAAGAGTTCCCCCGGCGGACTGCGGGAAGACTCTTAAGAGTCAGGGATTTTTTTTTTTTTTAACCCGTACAGCCCCAGCGACGCGCCTGACGCGTCGGCGATGTATGTAACACACAGCCCCAGAGACGCGCCTGGCGCGTCACCCTAATTGCGCCGACCGTAACCTCAGGTGTAGCCACTCAAGAGGGCTCAGATTTGTATGGGAACTGTGTACGTATCCCACACAACCGTGCTGATGGTTGAAAACTCTCAAAGTCCACGTGCGTGCGCGTGAGCGCGCAATAACCTGGTTTTTTGGGGTAATTGCCTTCAATTTTTTACTCTTGTAAAATACGTTTTCGGGGGCTCTGTAGGACCATTCTTTAAGCTTTTTGAGCGGTTTTTCGTGGTTTTTCCTTCATTCCTAACCCATTCGCTATTGTTTCTGGAATAAAACCATTTTTTGAAAACCGGCCGGGTTCTGGTGAACAAACATTACAAAACTAGCCGGGGCTGGACGGGTTAAAACACCGAAAAAAAAAAAAAAAATGGCCCCTGGGCCATGCCAAATATCACTCCTCCACCTCCCCTCCTTCCCCAGTTTCCTCCCCTCCTTCAGTTATCACCTATTTTCCCTGTTATTCCCTTTTCCTGTGGTCTATTTTCGTGCTAACATTAGCGAGTTGGTAGCAGGGCGTTGTCATCACTGTTAGCAAGCGAGTGCAAGAGAGAGAGAGAGAGTATCGATCGACAGTCTCTCTCCAGAGGTGGAGGAAAGTGGTGGGCTGGGAGATTGCCTCAGCCATACATTGTGTAACTCCCGGCCTGTATCGCCGATGTTGACCATCCAAATGCTGTTTCCACTTGTTTTATTGTTGTAACAGGTTAATACCTTTATAATCAACCTATAATAGGCGCATATGGATAAGTATTAATGCTATTTATCGTAAAATAAATATTTTAGTGATGGGAACAGCTCAAATACGTCGGCACAGGAGTGTGGTGTCTCATACCCCCCATGCGCACTTCAGAGTTGTCAAATGTATTCATAGGGTTAACTGTTGACTCTATATAAGGCTGACTGAAGGTGTCGATGGCCTTAAGAGATGTAGATATGTGTTTTAGTTATAGGTTGATTGAAGATAAGTTGATCTCAGCTCTCTCTGCTCGTTGATGATAGATTAATCGATTGATATAGAAGTAGTTATAATGCTGCCACCACCGATTACCATATATATAGGGCGGGTGCCCAACCCCGAAAGGGGATGAAATAGGGGAGCCATCCCCTCGCCAAAGGCGGCTTTCTAGGGCCTTTCCTAGCTGTCGCTGAGAGGATTGGGTTCTAGTCATGTGGTGATGGGCTGGGCTATCAGAGTGAAAACTGAGCAATCTCTGCCATACCCATAGTTTACTCTGACTTCTCCTTTTACTTATATATTTTCTAGATCTCAAGTGACGGCGTCTCTTCCGTGGATTGACCTCCCAATCTACCAAGATTGGATGCCAAAACGTCACATTTTTCCTTTGCCCCTCAACTTTCTCTTCATAATTGCTGAGGGGCAAAGGGCCCTGGGTGAGGCTTTGGTTTCCCGGGCGTTTCTGCACCCTCCTCAGCTCCCCGCCATGGAGTGGCTTCGGTCACCCAGGCTTTATTGTGGTTGGCAGGGAGGGTTCTGTGGGGGTGCTCGGTTATGGCCTTGCTCGGGCCCTTGGGGCTGTTCGGCCAGGCAGCTTGGGGAACAACAACAACAACCATATATATATATATTATATTGATAGATATAGGTAAAGGGAATATAATTAAAGATCTCTGGTCCAAACCAGTTTGATGTATATTCAAGTACAAACTGAAATAGTATACAGAGTACTACTTATAAGTAAATAGAGAATTCCCTATATTGAGAGGAATCTCTGAGCAATGTTCTCTCGCTCGTGGCTAATGTCTATCTGCTCCCTACCTAGCTCTCACACCTTATCACCCCCTCTCAACCATACCTATATTTCACCATCCGGTTACAAGATGGCTACCCGTGGATACAAGATGGCGTTGGGGAAGGTACAGGGAATGTTGAGGTAAGCTTATAGGCTGTAAACAGAGATTGACTCATGACATTCTGACAGGGAGTTACAATGGATAACCTCGAGATTGTACAGTCTCCCACCTAAATATATGGATATTGTAACTAAAACTTCTTAAAATTATATGATAGTTGGATATAAAGATTTCATAATAAATAGTATAATCTTGAGATGTAATACAAACCCTTCACTGTAATTTTACAGAGTACAATTTACTGTCAGTAATGCATTTTTATTGAGATTCTTATAGTTCACAAACGTAGTTTTCACAATTATTAGTGTAATTTTAAGAAATGAGGTGAAATTAACCTGAGTTGTTCTTGGTGTGCAGATTAATCACTTGCTTAGAACAACTTTGATGATCTTTTTCCCATCCTGCACAAATATTGTAACAATGTTATTGTGATGGTAGAATAGCAAAGAAAGGACCAAATTAATACAACAATAAGATTATACAATACATACCTTAAGATCTTGGTTGGTAATATGCTGTACTCTGTCCATTATGGTGAGAGTTGGATCATGTAGTAAAGTGGAGATACTAGGACATGTGGCACTGGCCTGCTTAGCTTCATCCAGTGTGTCACAATCCTTAGCTTCATCCTGTGTGGCACAATCCTTAGCTTCATCCTGTGTGGCACAATCCTTAGCTTCATCCTCTGTGGCACAATCCTTAGCTTCATCCTCTGTGGCACAATCCTTAGCTTCATCCTGTGCAGGTAGAGTCTCCAGTGCTATCCTGGTACCATCTCGTATCTGTTGGTACCAAATATTATCACATTCTCAATACAAATTGTAATTCGGGTTTGACTTGCCCATTGGGGTGGAATAGGGAAAATATATTTGGGGGAGGTCATGGAGTATTTAACAAAGTGTGCTTCATTACCATCAATTCGGTGAGTTAACCCAAATTTCATGATCACCACATGTGTAATCATAAAATCTGTTTTTGGTTGATGTACATTTGCTCTACCAAAGGTTCGTCAGAATGGCTCTGTAACTATTGTCCGTTTTTGTCCGGCAAGGAAAATTATTTGGGCAAAAATGTAATTTTAAAACTTTACTAGTATGATCCCTCTTGGTTTGGCCAGCCACTAGCTCTGTGACATCACTGCCCGGGGTATATATTTCAGCCAAGGCAGGTCGAATTCCTCTGTTATCAAGTACTACTCATATAATGGAGAGTGGTGGATCAAGAGGATGGGCAGGGGTTGATCATGGGCGGAAATATAATTTAGATACTCCATGATCTCCCCCAAATATTAGATTTTCCCTATCCCATTAGGTCAAACCCTTTAATAGATCCATGTACTCTGTCTATCACCTGACCATTTAATAGATCCATGTACTCTATCATCTGACCCTTTAATAGATCCATGTACTCTTGTCTGTCACCTAACCCTTTAACCCGGGAACGGCGCCGACTCTTCAGAGTTTTACTGGACGAAGGCGACGGGACTCTTAAGATCCAAGGCCTAAACAAACAAATTTTAACACCTCCTGTGCGGGCATATATCCGCCATATTAGGGATCATTCAGGCACTCCTGATTGATTAGGCAAGTGTCTGAATGAAATTAAATGTATTCAGCCAAAAACTAGAAGAAAATAGCTTCAAAATGACACTAAAACGAGCTTCGTAGCTCGTGGGGTTCACTCGCAGCGCTACCATAGACATTCGCTAAAATGAGCAATTCTCGCTAATCGCTACATTTGCCTTTGGCAGCACTGTATATCTCGCGAGACTCTGACTCAGAGCCTTCAGTGCCACAGCCGCTTGGCTGGGAGACGGACGTGTGGCCTGTCGCGCTCCTGCTCCCTTGCACTCAATTGTACAGGCTTTTGGAGGCTTTAAAAGCCTGTAAATTGCTGTAAATTGCCATGGCGTTCGGGAACGTCTCCCGCAGGGAAAGAGTTAAGAGACCCCAGTGGCACTCAAAACAAAGGAATACATGATTAAGTGAGATCATTCCCCTCCATACCTCCTATCACTCCACATGTGTCCAACCCCCCCCCCCCCCTCAATTATCACCGATTTTATCTCTTATTCCCTTGTTTATCGGTTTATTTTCCGCGCCAATATCCCCCACCCAATTTCATGTTCGAAGGGGAGGCATATGCAAGACGTCAGTGTGGATCGATAAGTGAGAGGGGGAGGGTGTGCGCCGAGCCGGCTCTCCTCTCATGAATGAATCGATCGGCAATACTTCGTCTTTTACACCCCCCAAATACTATTCGCACTTGTTTTATTGCTGTTACATGTTAATATCTTCATATTAAACGTAAAATAGACGCATATGAATAACTAATAACAATATTTATCGGATAATGACGATTTTCGTCGGGAATGAGCCTCAATACGTTCGCCTGGCGGGCGCTTTCAAATACCATAGCTTCGCTGTTTAAAGGTTAAGAGATCCATGTACTCTGTCTATTACCTGATGTAAGAGATCCATGTACTCTGTCGATCACCTGATGTAAGAGATCCATGTACTCTGTCGATCACCTGATGTAAGAGAACCATGTACTCTGTCTATCACCTGATGTAAGAGATTCATGTACTCTGTCGATCACCTGATGTAAGAGAACCATGTACTCTGTCTATCACCTGATGTAAGAGATCCATGTACTCTGTCTATCACCAGATGTAAGAGATCCATGTACTCTGTCTATCATCTGATGTAAGAGATCCATGTACTCTGTCGATCACCTGATGTAAAAGATCCATGTACTCTGTCGATCACCTGATGTAAGAGATCCATGTACTCTGTCGATCACCTGATGTAAGAGATCCAAGTACTCTGTCGATCACCTGACCTCCAACATTGGCAAAATACCAATCATGACAAAAAAACAAAAAAAAATCATAGAAAACTTAAGTCTGTTGATGCAAAAGGACACTACCGCAGTCTTCCCCCAAGTTTAGGTGCAGAAGTGTGTGGCAAAGTCTGTGGCAAAACAAAGGGGCCACCCAGAGATAAGTTCTCCTGGTGGTGGAACAACGATGTCGAAGCTGAAGTCAGAGAGAAGAAAAGAAGTTTCAAAGTTTGGAAGGAAGGTGGCAGCGAAGAAGAATACCTGTCCACCAAACGCAATGCTAGAAGAAAGGTCTACAGGGCAAAGAAAACCATACAGGATAGTGTAATAGAACAAGTATGCAGCACTAATAATACCAAAGTTATTTATAAATTTGCTAAGAATGTGAGGGACTGTAGTCAAGACATCGTGGGTGCAAGATGCATAAATAATGACAGTGACATGACTGTTTACACAGAAAACGAAATCAGAGAGGCGTGGAAAGAGTATTATGAAAGACTGCTTAATGTGGAGTTTAAATGGAACAGAGAACAGCTCAGCACTGAAGTCCCAGTACAAGGCCCTCTGCCTTCGATAGGGTACGACGCTGTTAAAAGTGCTATAGATAAAATGAATTCCGGGAAAACCGCTGGGAGCTCCGGCATTGTCGCCGAGATGCTAAAAGCAGCTGGAGATACCGGGGTAAAATTGGTCACAGAGCTGATCAATGCTATCATAAAGGAGGACAAAATTCCCAATACATGGCAGAAAAGTGTTATAGTAAATATATACAAATGCAAGGGTGACTCCTTTGACAGGGGAAATTATAGGGGTTTGAAAATGCTCAATCAAGTCATGAAAGTCAGCAAAAGGGTCTTTGAATGCATGATCAGGGAAAGTGTTGCCATCAGCGATATGCAGTTTGGATTTATAGGGACGTGGCACAACTGATGCTATCTTCATTCTTAGGCAAATGCAAGAAAGGTTCTTAGAGAAAAACAGGGAGTTATACCTAGTTTTGTAAATCTGGCGAACGCCTTTGACCGGGTGCCCAGGGAAGTAATACAGTGGGCTATAAGAAGATTGGCTGGTGCGTGTGATAATGACAATGTATGAGGGGTCATGGACAGCAGTTAAGAGTGAATGGGGGCCTGAGCGAAGAGGTCCCAGTGAAGGTTGAAGTTCACCAAGGTTCAGTGCTGAACCCATTACTGTTTGTTTTAGTCCTGGAGGCTCTGTCATGGGAATTTAGGACAGGACTCCCATGGGAGCTGTTATATGTAGATGATCTAGTTTTTATCGCAGAGAGTGCACAGGAAGCAGAGGCAAAGTTCAAGAGATGGAGGGAGGGTATGGCAAATAAGGGTCTAAGAGTTAACATAGATAAAACAAAGGTCATGAACTCATGATTAGTGGAGTAGGGTGTGGAACTATATGAAAAGAATCGGCGACTATCCATGCGCAGTATGAGGGAAGGGAGTGGGAAGTAACTCGATTCAATGTTGCATCTGTAGTGACTGGGTACACAAGAGATATAGTGGAGCTATAGGACCTTTGACAAGAATCATAGACTTTAAATGTGCAGTATGCAAGGGAGATCTTGTATTAAATGACCCACCTGTCAGTGTTGATTTTGACAGTGTAACGCTGGAGTGTGTGAATGAGTTCTGCTACCTGGGCGATATAAGTTCCACCGGAGGTGGCGCTGAAGCTAGCTCCATTGCTCGAGTCAGAAGTGGACGGGGAAAGTTTAGAGAGCTGTTGCCACTCCTGACCATGAGAGGGCTCCCACCCCACCTTAACCCTTCAAACTCGGATGGTACACGTGTGTACCATTATGTTTTGCCCCCAGGAACCCGGGTGGTACAACATTGTACCAGTGGTTGAAAGCCTGTGAGCTTGGTGTGCGAGGCGTCGGTCCGACACATGTAAACAACAGCCGGCTGGACCGACGCCCCGCATCTCCGGCCACAAGAAGGAGAGCGTCGCTTGTTCGTGTGTGCCTGTATGTTGTTGTTAAGTATCGAAAAGTATTGTAAAGTGGCTGTTGTTGCCGTAAGTTATCTCCACTGAAATCATCATCACAACTTAACCAGTTGACTTAGAGAGCTCTACTTAATGCCATTCTACAGGTAAATAACACAGCAACGCTTGGGAATGCGCGGGAATGTGGGAAGCAGTCAGCATAACAATGATACGGTAGCCTAGCCTAGACGTTTTTCGGCCAAAACACCCGGGTTTCGGGGAATATATATATAATGCGTAGCCGGGGCTTGAGGGTTAAAGGGAAGGTGTATGTACTGTATACCTTGCGTGTTAGGAGCGCGATGACATATGCCTCAGTGACGTGGCCGATTAAAGCGGAGGATATCAATAGAATGGAACGGAATGAGAAGAGAATGGTGAGATGGATGTGTGGGGTTATTCTCAGGGACAGGGTATCGAGCGAAGTGAAGTGATGCGCACGAGCCGACTTGGTTGGTTTGGACATGTGGAGAGAATGGATGATCAGAACTGGGTGAAGAAATGCCGGACTGTGAACGTGGGGGGAGATGTACGTATGGGTGGACCTAGAATGACGTGGACTCGGGTACTCCGATCTGATCTCATAATAAAGAATTTGACAACAGAGGCAACCCTTGACAGGGCCGCCTGGAAAACCGCCATTTAGGATGCGAGACTGTAACCACATTCTCTGTGGACAAAATAGTCTTTAAACTTATATGTATGACCCTTTAAGAGATCCGTGTACTTTATCACCTGACTCTTTAAGAGATCCGTATACTCTGTCACCTGATGCTTTTACTGAGTTTTTCAAGGATTGAACCCTCATACCTAAGCTGCTTGTGATGGGACTCCTTTTCCTATGTATCTCATTATCATATGTGTATAGGTACAACAATCAAACCGGCACAAAATTTACAGCAAAATTGTATAAACCTTAGCTTCGATAGTTACATACATACATACATACATACATTTTAAGACCGAGTGCTCCACACATACGTGCAGTTTCAGTCTCTTGTCCTAATGGCGGCATTCCAGGCAACCCTGTTAAGGGCTGCTTCACTTGTCAAGTTTTGGGCTTTGAGATCGGCACGTACTGTATAGTCCAATCTCAGGTCCTTCTCGGTCCACCCCTTGGTGCAGCTCCCTCCACAATCACAGACCTGCATCTTTTCACCCAATTTTGTTCATCCATTCTCTCCACATGCCCATACCCTCCCAGTCTACTTGTATTTGTTTTTGTTTTTATTGAAATATTTTATTTAGCCATAGAAATACAATACATTATTGTACGCATCTCCTCGCTAATACTCTTTATACCTAAACGTGTCCTCAGCTCATCATTTGTTATTCTATCCTGCAGTTTGGCCCCACACATCCATCTCACCATTCTCATCTCATTACGTTCCATTCTGTCGACATCCTCTACTTTAACGGCCCATGTTTCCGAGACATAGACCTACACCTTTCTCTTCAGGGGGAGAGGCATAAAACAGAAAACAAAACAAAAATATAAGTGAACTGTTTGAAATTAGCCATTTTAAGCCCATTGTTTTATGTACCAGGATGCGATCTAGCTGTGCTGACCTAGAAACAAGTGCAGCCTGGCCCTCCACCTGCTATCATCCAAATCAAATGATAAGGCCTTTATTGTACATAGGATTTTGTTTTATTACTTATATTTTTGTATGTGAATGAAGGAGACAAAAGGCAAAGCATTCTGTAACTGGTGTCACCCCCAAAGTTGAAAGAGTGAGAGCCAAATTCAACGTACAGTAAACCCTCGCTAACTCGGACTAATTGGGGGGAGACCACTTCCGAGATGCCCGATTTTCCGAGATGTTCGAGATCCGACTTATGTCCGACTTAAGAGAGGGAAAATTCCGAATTATAAGAGGAAAGTCCGCGTCCGAGAAAATATATATTTTTTTTTTTTTTTTTTTTTAATGTGAAATTCATCATATTAATGACAAATACGAACCTTATTATGTTTTCAGGGACAATACAGTACAATGTAATTAATATTAACACAATAATTAAAAGGCACAGGCTTCAATTCATCCTAAAATCACTTAAAACCGAGTGAGAGAACATTGTAAACCGGACACAAATCCCGCCCAACTCGGAATTTTCCGAGATAAACAGGGCCATATCCGAGAGGCCTATGCCATTCCGAGAAATGCAGGTTTCCGACTAAAACGAGTCCAAGTTAGCGAGGGTTTACTGTATGTTAGAATCAAAATGTCTGGACAAAAGGAGCTTGAAGCAGTTATATGTCATATGTTGAGGGAAAGACAGGTCGAGAGAGAGAGTTCCATAGCTTGCTTGTTGAGTAGAAGAAAGACTGGGAAAATTGGTCCAATCTTGGGTTGGAGAGTGGACAGAATAGGGGTGGGAGTGTATTAAAAGGCGGGTGCACCCCACTCTTCGTAAGGGAGGAGGTATACATTGAGAAAGCTTTGAAGAACACTGATTATTGTAATAGCGGTAGAAGAGTGAGAGAGATGCAACATTGCAGCATGTAGAGAGAGATTGTAGGGAATTAGTAAGAGGAGGTGAGTTGATGATACAAAATGCTTTTGACTCTACCCTTTCGAGAAGTGCGGTATGGGTTGAATCTCCAAAACCCAATATCTCCATCTATCTACACGTCGTGAACTCCCAGAGGACTATCCCTTACACTTCAACAATACAAAAATATACCCTTCATCTTCTCTTAGTATTCTCGGTGTCTCTTTCTCTTCTGCTCTCTCTTGGAAGCACCATATTACCAGTCTTGCTAAGGCAGCCTCCCAGAAGTTGGGAGTGCTCAACCGCCTCATGGGGTTCTTTACCCCTGCTCAGCTTCTTGCTCTGGACAGGGGCACAGTGTGTCCTTGTATTGAGTATTGTTCATGTGTGGGGAGGATCCTCTCACACTGTAAAGTAGAAAGGAAGGTCTTTCGTATCGTTAACTCCCGTCCACTCACCGTCTCTCTGTAATCTCTCTCTCTTCGCCGCAATGTTGCATCTCTCTCGCTACTACAATAAGCAGTGTTCCTCAGAGCTCTCTCAGTGTATACCACCTCCTCTACGTAGGGTACATAGCACTCATCTTGCAACACAATCCCACCTCTATTCTGTGCAACTCTCCAACTCAAGAGTGAAACGATACTCCTAATTTTTCTTTTATTCAACAGGTGAACTCTGGAACTCTCTCCCTGAATCCATCTTTCCCTCATCCTATGACTTAAATTGCTTCAAACTCTGTGTGTCCAGGCATTTTGGCTCGACTGTTCCTTTATTTTGGCCCTGCCACTCTTTCAACTCTAGGGGAGGCACTCATCACAGGCAGTTTTGCCTTTTGTCTCCCTCATCCACATAAAAAAAATGGACCTGAAAGGGTTAATTATTAGTGGCCCCTTCATCATTGCCAATGCGCCTTAACTTTGTTTATGGCCAATCTTTTAACTCAGGTTTGCCTTTCAAACTTCCCGCCTAGGAGTGAGAACAAAATACGATTGCCACACATCGTGAGCGAAACGCTCTTAAATATAATAAAACCACTCACGGACTCGTCCTATATGATGTGGGTACCACTACGAGAAAAAACTAGTAAAAAATAATCAATAAAATAAAAATTAAACATGATCCAGCTCTTGCCCTTCCCAGCACTCTGCTGTCTACCATACGCGTCGCCTCGGCTTCTCAAAGCGTTCATCGTCCTTATTGCTCCTAGGCCCGTACGAGTCGGACGTAGGTCTGGGGATGTGCCAGCCCTTCTTCATTCTTCTCCTGCCCTCGAACATCGTGAGTCTTTTCTCATATGTACATGCTTTATGCTGAGGTCAGGGTAGCTTATATACTAGGAGTAGGCTGTGTACATCCCTTTTCTTCGGCCCTTGGAGACTGTTTTCCGGGTAGGGTGAAGGTGGGGTGTAACGAACATGGGGGTGAAACGAACAGTGTCCATAATTTCTGCCCTATCAATAATAAAATAGTTTCCCCCAACACCTCAAAAGAAGAAAACGGAGCGCTTGAGGATAACGGGAAACTATTGTATTCATCGCGGCGGACAGAGTTTTCAGTTCAGTTTTTCTATTTTTTAGGTGATCGATGTAATATTTCGCATTCTAATATAGTGCTTCTTGACTGTGAAAATGTGCTGATTCTAGTGGTGTGATGCTTAATAGTGAAATGTACTTAGCTGCAATGATATCTGGTGAGAAAGGCTTCCATTCAGCATCATGCATGTGTAAACATTGATGACACGAAGGGGGTGTAGCGATGGGGTGCGTACCGAACTGTTCGGTACACCACAAATTTAAATGGCGTTTAAAGACCAAAAAACAAAAAAAATCCAAATAATACAAAAAGTACTTGGTTGTGTTGAGCTGGAGTTAGAAGAAGGGAAGACTGTCGGATGTAAGGTGTTTATGTTGGTAAAATCATAAGTTGTGACAGTATGGAATATAATATTTCTTTCTTGAGAATGTGCTCTAAAATTGGCAAGAAAGACACTTTCAACATATATTTTATTTGAGATCACCAGTTTTTACAATCTCACTATGCATTTTAATAGTGAAAAGTGTGGTGTTTCGATCACTCCCATGCACTCCCGTCCACTCACCAACTCTCTGCAATCTCGCTCTCTCCGCCGCAATGTTGCATCTCTCTCGCTATTCTATCGCTACTATAATAATCAGTGTTCCTCAGAGCTATCCCAGTGCATACCACCTCCTTTACGTAGGGCACGTGGTACCCGTCTTGCAACTCAATCCCACCCCTACTCTGTGCAACTCTCCAACCCAAGAGTGAAACGTTACTCTCAAACTTTCTTCTACTCAACAGCTGAGCTCTGGAACTCTCTCCCAGAATCAGTCTTTCCCTCTTCCTATGACTTAAATTGCTTCAAACTCCGTGTGTCCAGGCATTTTGGCTCGAACGTCCCTTGATTTTGGCCCTGTCACTCTTTCAACTATGGGGGAGGCACTCACTATAGGCAGTTATGCCTTTTGCCTCCCTCAATCACATAGAAAAAAAAAAAAAAAAAAATGTTCGGACCACCCCATATGGTGGATATGGTCCGAACAAGGGGTACCCTTTATTACAAAATTCAATAAGTTGACCTTAACTACTACTTACCCGATTAGTAAAAATCACCATGATAGGCCTTGACCCATAATTTATTGTGATATAACTATTTTTCCATAAAGTTTGTTACCTGATTTTTGGTGAATATTTGATCCACTAATAGTTCGTTACACCCCCACCTCACCCTACTTAGCAAAGGTTAGTTTTGTTAGAAGTTACTTGTTGTGATAAGGCAAGGCTCCCATGTGTGTGTTTCGTTTACCTAGTTCATACTTATTTTAGTGCTGCTTAGTCATGAGGCTTCTTTTAGTGAATCGGGGCCCGTTGTTCGGTCCATTTTGGGTCTGCAACGGTATGATATCTACACCACGAGGGCACGTGCATTTTAGATTGTCTCACTTAGCTGAGGGGTCTAGCACGGAGCCATGACGCTTTTCAGCCTACGCTTCATGATCGCTACGAGTTGTGTTTGGGGGTTCTTCGCTGGATTGCAGGTTTGTTCATTATTATTGATGATCGTCGCCACCTGCCCCCATCTAGTTGGCCTACTGTAGGTTTGTTAGTTATGGCTAGGATGTGTTAATTATCGATTATTGAATTAATGTTTAATTAGGCCATAATATGTGCACGTTGGAGTTACTTTTCTGGGAGGTATGGCCCTTCCGGCGGGTTTTCAAGTGAGACTTAGTTAACGTGCCTCTAGTTGCTTCACGTGGTTTTCCCGCCGGAAGCATCTAGAGTAATGTTAAAATTCATATTATCCTTGTTTGGCATGGAATAGATTGGATTTTGTCTGTTTTGCCGGCGATAGTATAATTTTGGATGACCGGCATTTTACTACACATGTTTTTTGGGGGATCCCGGCTCGCCGCCTCTCTATAAACACTTCCACCTCAAAACAGATAAAACGTTCGCAGCTTGGTACTAATCAGAACGTTATCCTGGTGGTCATAGTGGGGAGCCACTTCCGCCGGGAATAAACGGCTGAGCCATAAAATGAACTCACCCATTGCTATCTCGAGCATCTCGGTAATCTGTGTAGCTTATATCATGGCGTTGTCCGCCGGGATTTAGAAGACGGTAGATTCAATTAGAGTTGGTCGCCGGAAATAAATGTTCTCAAGAGATGGGATTTGGTCAGTGTTGGTCACTTAGGTAAGAAGTTATAACGCAGGTAGCAACTGGTATGCAACACAATACTATAAAGAAAGTTAAATTTTGGGGGAATGTACACAACGTAAGGGGAACTAAGATTGCATAGTGTTATTCAAGTATTTTTTTCTCATTATTGTTGGATATATATATACAGTATATATTTTAGCTTTTCCAGCCTAGCGTGTCCCTATGAGCATTGATTCTTGAAATTTCTCACCCTCAGGTTCGCACTCTGGACACCTAGGAGGATCTGCATCTCCCCGGCGGGAGGGAACCATGGATCGGAGTAGTTATTCCTTTTGCACTGCCTTAGGGTGTTCCAATTTAGCTGTGGTTGGTCATAAATTTTGTGTTAAATGTGTACTGTGCTTAGACAGATCTCGTGGCCGCTGGTTGGCCAAGACATGCCCCCAGTGTGCAGTGCTTTGTAATGGATTCCTTACACATGCAGATAAACAATGTAAGACAATACTACTCCATATCCAATCAGTATCCGTAATGTACTGTAAGACAGTTCCCCATAAATCATTACAATTGGATGACCCCTTGTTAGACGATTTACTTAAACCAGTGCCTTCTGCTTATGTAGCTAGTAGCTCTAGTTCACGTCAGAAAGTTACGCCTCCTTCCGATTCTAGTACTCATGATGATCCCTCCCGCCAAGCCAAGCGACCTAGGACAAGTGATAAGGCCCCGATGGAAGTGCCTGCTCCATCTTCCCGGCGGGATCGGTCCCGCTCTCCCATCGAAGCACCCAGGTCCTCTTCGCCTCTTACTCAGCAAGATTCAAAAAGACACCGCTCAGATTTTTCCACCGCCCTAGCAACAGGTGATGACAGGAAGGACAAGAAGAAGCACTCCAAAAAGTTGTCGACGAAGAAGACAGCGCAGCTGCCGCCACCTAAACCGGAAAAGACCACTTCTTCGTCGCGGCGGGAGTTTTCACGAGACCCTGTAGTCAGTGCCTCCGGCCAACAATTCCAGTTTACGATCCCCCACCGTATACAGCCAGAGCCCAAAGCTATTCCGGTTCTAGGATCTGATCGTAGCAGCAGCACAAGGTCAAGCCGTCACGAGGAAGATATGAGCTCCTCTGACCTGGTTGAAAATTCATTCTTGGAACCCATGGAAACTTACGATATCCCTGATCTCCCCTTTGATGATTTACCTCAGCCCGGCGTTCCCTTTTCACAAACAGGAACACGTGACACTGCTGCCTGGGCTGGCGAGTCTCGGTCGGAGGCTTTACCAGCCCCCCCAGCCTGGGCACCGGGTTCTACCATACGACAACAAGTAGAAGACGTCGAGGAAGTGCCGCCTGGCAAGCGGTCATCTTCTCGACTCTCAGGAACACAGGGTTCAGATACTTCTCAGCATGCGTCCACATCTGACCAAGAAGGTGTAGTGGTTGTGTCGAATGAACTATTTCAGGAGTGGTATCAGTTTATGAGACAGGTGAAGGATGAGCGACAGGTTAAAGTAACGGCACCTGTAGCCCCGGCGGTGCGACCTCTAGGCCAAGTGCATGTTCAACCTCGTTAATCTTAATGTTCCTCACCCTACAGTCACTCTGGCGGTTCCCATTGCAGGGCCCGCGGCAATTTTGCCTTCTAATTTAAAAAAATTTCAGACATAATTCCGCCCCCTGTTGATCGGTCAATTCCTTCTAAGAAAGGCCCTATGCCCCTTTTATATGGACCTGACACGTCCAGGTCTATTATTCAACCCACTCGCCCAGAGGTCGCACAGCCAACGGTCACAGGTGAGAGCTCTGTACCGGATCATTGGATTATTGAAGTGAGTGAGGCAAGAAATTAAGGGCTAAGAACCAATCGGGTGATGTATTAGATGCTGTTATCAAAGCCATCCCCAGTATTTATACTCTTGAATATTTTGTCTATGTGCAATCCCCTGCCCTCCCCCCTGCATCTTCTGGTAAATTATTTTCAGATTGGACGAAAACTGATGGGTTGAACGATGTTAAACTTTTACAAGGTATGACCCCAGAGTTAAAAACAGTCCCATATAGAGATGATTCAGGTACCTCAGTAGTTCATATTGATGGAGGGGAGTTGGGGCCTTGGGTTGCATGGGGACAGGAAGCCCAGCTGTTTGCCAGCACTATCACAAATAAGAGCAGTCATCAGCTCCCGCAAGAGGATCATCATTGGTTCTCCATGCCGGTTGGCAAGGCGGAGGGGATACCACAACATATTTTTTAATTTTTTGGGGCCCCTAAGTTATCTATATGCCAGTTAGCAGAGCCTTTTTGTTCCCCTACTAAGGTACAGATAGATAAGGACTTTAAAATAAGGCAAAAAGCCTGGTGGTTGGCGTCCCAATACCTGCTCAGCCGCCAGCTTGCGGCTTCTTTAGCCAGGACGACTGAGTCGGTGACGGGCGCTAGCACCCATAAGGCTCTCTCTCTTACTAGGCGCATCTTACTCCAGAATTCCATACAGTCCCTTGGCGATATCTGCATGGCTCTCTTTGAGGCGGTGACTCTCTTTTGAGGCGGGTATAGCTGGTTAGGACACTCCCTGTAGAGATTGGTAGGAGATTGATTATATCCAATGTATTTACTAAAACTCTTGCCTCCTCAGATGTCTGGCACACAGTTAATTTCTTATTAGACTCTCAGAATGCCACTGCTTCCAAGCCGAAAGGTGAGCCTGCATTTAAACCTAAATACAATAAGAGTTCCTTTCGTGGACAGTCCTAGTCAAATTAGTCATCAAAGACTCACACTACCCATGAACACAGTGGCACATCTAGAGGTCGCGGCCAAAACAGGGGTAGAGGGAGGTGGTTCAGGGGTAACACAAGGGGTAAACCTAGTAGCAATGATAGCAAAGCCTCTCATCCCAGTACCATACAAAAATTGCAAATAGCGTACTCTCAAAAGAACAAGTTGACGATATGCAACACAATCTAGATAAATTGTCATGTTGGGCCCAAATTTGGCAAATGAGTTTCAATGCGGATAAATGTAAAGTACTACATATCGGATACCTAAATGAGAAAGCAAACTATTCGATGAATGGCACTCAGCTTAAGAATGTAAACAGAGAAACCGATCTGGGAGTAACAATATCGAGTAACCTAAAACCGAGTCAACAATGTTCAGAAGTTGTTAAGAAGGCAAACAAAATAATTGGCTTTATAGGCAGGTCATTTGAGAAGTTATCCTAACCCTTTACAATTCCTTAGTCCGCCCTCTTCTGGAATACTGCGTTCAATCCTGGTGCCCTTATTACCAAAAAGATATAAACAAGCTAGAACGAGTTCAACGTAGAGTTACCAAAATGATACCTAGCCTAAAGAACAAACCATACGAGGAGCGTCTTAGAGAATTAAATCTATTTCCTTTAACCTCTCCGCGGCGCACAGGGGGTTTTCTACAGGGTAAGACTGCGCACCTATAATGATTTTGGGACCTATTGCCAATTTCGATAAAAAGTACATCATCGTGTAGGGAATGTTTGCGTGCATCGGCCCATATATATTTGACCCCCCAAAAAATGTCTGGGGGGGGTAGGGGAACGGTCCGTAGTTGAAAAATGTGGAGCGAATGGCACCGCGCGGCTAGATTGTCATCGAGCGGCGAGATTTCCCGGCCGAATTTTCACGCGCCCAGGGGATAGAAGGAGAGGGAGGAGGGGGTGGGTTACCGCGTATTATCACGTATATCTCCTTTTTCGAGCCCTTTTAGGCTATTTAGAGTATGTATATGTGTGTAGGGCACCCATATAACAATGAATATGCCTCATAGTGACCAAAAATTGCAATATATAAGGGAATTATAAGAGAATTTTTAGGCGGGAATGAAGATGTGTTGGAGGTTTGGCGGCAATTTATGAGCTGAGAGTGTGGTTTACGCCATACATATCACGTATATCTTGTACGTAGAGCACTGTCATGCTATAATACAGACTTGTACGTATGTATACGTGCCATATATCAAAATATATACCGCATATAGACCAATTCATGCGATATTTACGCACATTATCAATGAGTTTCTATGCGTGAACCAAGGTGTGAGTGAGTTGTGCTGGGAATGAAAGGGGGAGAGGGTGTGTTACGCCATAAATATCACGTAAATCTTGTATTTAGAGCACTGTCATGCTATAATACAGACTTGTACGTATGTATACGTGCCATATATCAAAATATATACCGCATATAGACCAATTCATGCGATATTTACGCACATTATCAATGAGTTTCTATGCGTGAACCAAGGTGTGAGTGAGTTGTGCTGGGAATGAAAGGGGGAGAGGGTGTGTTACGCCATAAATATCACGTAAATCTTGTATTTAGAGCACTGTCATGCTATAATAAAGACGTGTACATATGTAGGCGTCCCATTTTTTTTTTTTTTTTTTTTTTTTTAAGAGACAATGAACGGAGGAAGGAAAAACACAGATAAAACAAAAAGGTCCATGTGCCTAAAGGCATCCTCCATTCATAAAATGATTGTAACAACTGGATTTAAACATTTGTAGATTGTAAGTTTGTGGAAAGCAATTCGAGGGAAGTGAATTCCAAAGAGTAGTAGCTCTGGGGATAAATGAATTCTGATAAGCAGAAGTTCTGCATTGTGGAGGAGAAAGTGTAAATTCATGGGCGCTCTCAGCTGCCCTAGTTCTACGGGGAAAGATGTGGAGAGGCGGCACAATTGAAGCAAGTTCCTCGGAACAATTGCTGTGAAAATATCTGTAGAATAATGCAAGGGATGCAACGTTTCTTCGTATGGATAATGTAGGAAGGTCCTGTGTGATTGCAGGGTTATTGATTAATCTAATAGCTTTATTTTGAATTTTGTCCAACTGCCTCAATGCAACCACTCCACTTCCACCCCACAGAGGTGAACAGTAATCCATCTGAGAACGCACATGACTTTTATATATCACGGCCAACTGCTCGTCAGTGAAGAATTCTCGAACTCTGTACAGGAGTCCCAGTTTTTTAGAGGCATTCTTAGCAATGCTTCTAACATAATGTGTCCAGCTCAAGTTAGTAGTTAATGTTACACTGAGAATGTCAATACTAGGGGAAGTGGGAATATTTACATCATTAAACAATATATGGGAGTCAGTGAGATTCTGTCGGTTAGAAAATTGAATGTACTTGGTTTTCTGTGCATTAAAGGAAACTAGATTCTTTTGTCCCCATCCATTAATTCTAAAAAGGTCCTGGTTCAGAGAAGGAATATACCGCATATAGCCCAATTGATGCGATATTTACGCAAATTGTGAATGTGTTTCTAGCAGACGGAAGCCTGAAAGGGTGGGTTGGGGGGGGGTGGGTGGGAGGGAGGCATGCAGGGGTGCAGTGAGTGAGTGAGTGAGTCGTGGAGAGATGGAAGTCAGGCAGATCTCTAGATAGATAACCAGCTTTGTGATAATTGTGGAGACGCCCCAGGCGTATTGATGTCTTGGTATTTTGAACCTTATGTCTACCAGATGGCTGGTGTTCGTTGCCATCAACAGGTCTACAATAACATGAGTCAGGAATGGAGAGAGAGAGAGAGAAACTGAGACATGCGTATGTCGTACGTATAAATGGACTTCAGAATTGCATTTTTATGCAAGCAGACATTGCATTTTAGACACATGTGAAGTACCACAGAAACATGTAGGCCATTGACTGTAAATAAAGTACTATATTATAGACCACCAGCGACGGTGCTGAGTCAACACAGGCAGATTGCCTTTTGTGATAAAGGGCTAAATATAGAATGGTGTCTCCTTACACTTGCGAAAGGGTAGATTGCCACCAGAGAAACGTTTACTTATTTATTTCGAAGTAATATGCAATCTAAATGTATATTCGAGACCTACTGCAATTATTTGTATGACAGTCATGACTATGTATAATCCAATATACGCGCGTAGGCGAGACATAAGAAAGCTGGTTGAGCAATTTTCGACACCCACACAGTTATTATTCTTTTTATTTACAATATTATACAATACAAATGTATTTGTGAAGAGTATTTTATCCATTATTGTATTTATACCAATTTTGTTCCCAGACAGAGCTGCTGTTGCTGGTGTAGCTGGGGCATAAAGGAGCGGCAAGGGTCACCTCGTGACCGCTTGACCGTGTGAAAATGAGTGGAGTCGCACTGAGAGGGGCAATTTTGCTGAGTGTTTGGGCAATTTTTGACAGAATAAAGTTATATAATTACTAATTCTTGACAGAGACAAACTTTTATAAACCTTGGCATGATATAATTGATAATCCCATCAATTTACAAACGTAAATTGGTGGGATAATTCATTTTTTTTTGTATATTGTCATTTCGATTGTAGACACAAAGTTTTGAGTGATATTTGGTATGAGCTCCTGTGGCATGGTTGGTAAGGTCGCGGACTGGAAAACTCAAAGTGTCGTAGGGTAGTGGGATCGAATCCAGGAGGGGGTTATGGGGAAGGTTTTATATTGTCTGGAACATTTTTGATAAAAATTTTTTTTTACAAGATCATGCCATTGTATTCAAAAAATATGAAATATTCATAGAATATATCATATTGTAAGAATACAATGACATGACCTTTTTTTTTTTTTTATTGTTTTTTTTTATTATCTTAGTAGGTTTGACAGGATTTATTGAAACATTTATTTTTGTACAATTCATTTGAGGTAAGAACATAATAATATACACATTACTTTGGCTAATAACAAACATATATATTGATATACTAAAAAAATAAGGCATATTACATGTAAATCTTTGAAACTTATAAACTAAATAATGAAACATACAATTATATAATGTAAAAGCTATATCACAGGGACATCTTTGGAACTTATACATTATATAATATATATGTTACATTATGAGGTAGCGTGATCAATTAGGTCAGGTCAGGTAAGGTAGGGCGCGAGTCCAGGGCAGGGCAGGGCAGGGCAGGGGGCGAGTCCAGGGCACGGCAGGTGGCGAGTCCAGGGCAGGGCAGGGGGCGACACTCAGTAGTTCTTGAAGGTGTGGTAGTCCCTGAAGCAGTCACCCAGGCAGAGTGGAACTTTGCACTCGGCGCACATTGAGGTGACTCTTTTCGTGACATGGGGTTTCCTGACACTGGAGCTGCAGACGGTGCACTGCACCTGCCTGTGACGAGTGCCAAGCATCTCAGTGTTGATGGGGTAGTGTCTTTCGACACCCAGCTGGATGCGGTCAGGAACGTGATCCCCACGCCATGCCGTACGTCTGTGAGTGGTGGTGCCATACTTCTCCAGGAGTTGGTACGAGACGTTGTACACGAACTCCCGGAATTTCAGCTTCTGGTTTGGGGCCATATCCTTTTTCACCAACCACAAGTTGTAGGCGTTCAGCAGAGTTATATCAACTAGGTGGAGGAAGAGCTTGTGATACCACTTCACAGTCTTCCTCAGACACTCAACGCCTGACAGCTGACAGTCAGACTTGTCCACCAGGCGCATGTTTTTAGTGTAGTCCACTACCACGTCGGGCTTGTAGATTGTCTTCCTGGTTCGGTAGTGGATTTTGCCAGAATCCACCTGGGCACCTGTGTGGACGGTGGAAAGCAGGTGGACGTCTCGCTTATCCTTCCACTTCAGGGCTATCAGTTTCCCACACTTCTCGAGCTGCTTGTATTTCTGCCCCTTTCGTCGCCTTCTTCGCACATGCCTCTTGCGGTGTTCCTGGGCCAGGTCGTCTTCTGAAGGTGTGTCACTGGAGGAGGCATCTGTGAGAGGAATGACATCACCTGTGAACTTTGGCATAAACTTTCTTGTCTTTCTGACAGTCCCACATGACCCCGTTTGGTTGTCATGAAGAAACTGGCAGAGAGCAGAAGAAGTATACCAGTTGTCAGTGAAGATGATGTGGCCTTTGCCCAGGTAAGGTGCCAACATTTTCCTGACGATGGCACCTGACATGCCCATGGGGTCATTGGCAGCGGCTTTCGGTACGTCAATGTCAGTTCCTGTATACACGATCATGTCAAGCACTATTCCAGTTTCACAGTCGCACAACACGAAGAGCTTGATTCCGAACCTATGCCTTTTCAAGGGGATATACTGCTTGAAAACAAGACGTCCTTTGAAGAGCACGAGCGACTCATCAATCACCAAATTGAGGAAGGGGTAAAAGTATTTCCTATACCTCTCCAACAACATGGTGAACACGTCCCGAACTTTCCATATCCTGTCAATCCTGTTAGGATTTTCGTTGTCTGCAAAGTGCATAAATCTTAGCAGCAACAAAAATCTGTCACGAGTCATGAACTTATTGAAAGTTGGGGTGGCGATGAGAGGGTAGTGCTTCCAATAGTGTTGCAACACATGCTTCTTGATCAGAGGCATGAGGAACAACAAGGCAAAGAACGTCATAAATTCTTCCACAGTCGTATCCACCCAGCCTTGTATTCTCGCTTTTGGAGAAAGGACGTCCAATCTGCCAAACACCCACCTGTAGTAGGCGTTTGTTTGGGCAACGATGTACGTCATTACCTCCATATCGAAAAAAGCGAGGAAGAAGTCGCTTTCGTTCGCTTGATCATCACAGGGCCAGTCGTCAGTTGTTCCTGACATCCCAGGATTGAACTGGGGCACGTCAGGTACAAAATTGACCCCGTCAGACCAATCGAACGAAGGCAGTTCAGGGATCGGAATGTCGTCTGCGTCTGCTTCATCGTCTGAAATATCGCTTCCATGGTCGCGATACAGCACTTCATCATCATTACCCTCCTCTTCACTTGACAGACGATGCCCTTCCTCATTTTCGTCACCGACGTCGGACTCACTCCCACTGTCCACTCCCAAATCCCCCCACCCTTGGTCCCGTGCTAGGGCTTCGTCGTCGAAACCCGGGCTGCCAATGTCCTGCGAATCACCATCAAACAGCAGGGCAGCATACTTTGATGGTGTCAGAGTTTTCCGGGTCACTTTGGCACGTGCGGGAGTCTTATGGACAGGGACAGCAGAGGCGGTGGCAGGGGCGGCGGCAGGGGCGGCGGCAGGGGCAGCTGTGGTGCGTGGCCTTGATGGCAAGATGATGGTGGTGCCTGTCGCCCTTCTCTCTGTTCCTTGGGCAGGGGCGGCATGGGCGGCAGGGGCAGCAGGGGCAACAGGGGCAGCAGGGCCGGCAGGGACACCAGGGCCAGCAGTCGCTCTCCCAGTCGCTTTCCCCTTCGCCTTCCCTGTTCCTTGGGCAGGGGCGGCAGGGGCGGCAGGGGCGGCAGGGGCAGCAGGAGCGGCAGGGGCGGCAGGGGCAGCAGGGGCGGCAGGGGCGGCAGGGGCAGCAGGGGCGGCAGGGGCGGCAGGGGCAGCAGGGGCGGCAGGGGCAGCAGGGCCAGGAGCGGCTGGTGGTGGTGGTGGTGGTAGGGGCACTGTGGCTGGCGTACGGGTTCTCTTCCCTACGCCCGTGCCTTTCATTTTTCCTGCCCCCGCAGGTAATGCAGCCCTAGGGCGGCCTCCTGCATCGCTGGTACCGGTGGCAGGGGTGGCAGTGGTGGCAGTGGTGGTTGTTGCAGTGGCCTGGGTCGTGGTGGCAGTGTCCCGAAAGACCAATGACCTCTGTGCCATTGCCCTGCTTGCACGTGTTTTTCGTGCTTTGGGTGCTGGTGCTTCGTCCTCTGAGCTGTAGGGCGTGTCGTACTGGTAGCTAGGGTCTTTAGCAGCCACCCTCTGCCTTCCACGGCGGCTAACACCACCAGAAGGAGGGCTGGTTGTGTCATCAGGGAGCGAGCGTGAGGGACGTGTGGGCTCCATGACTAGTGCGTGGTTACTGGCGCGGTGGTGCTTGCACGAGTGCGGGGCGAGCGTTTGGCGGGGTGGTGTCGAGAGTTGACATGTAGTACTATACCCACACCAATTTTCAGTCGCCTGGCTATAAACGCGCGGTTTTGGTACGTGTTCAAAGTCTCTGCTCTTAAGAGTCTCCCCGCAGTGCGCCGGGGGAACTCTTATGAGTCTCCCTGCAGCTCCCGGGTTAAGGGGAACGTCCGGCCTTTACTCTAGAACGTGTCAGTGGATTTTGTCTGTATTTCATAAGATTTTGTACACGTATAGGGGACCAAACAACTAAGAAATTTCCAAAATGTTAATTCTCTAGGACAATTATTTTTTGAGTTAGGTGTGTAAATTTATGACTTTTTGTAAAATCAGAATCTCATTTAAATGTTGTTGCTTGATTGTTTTAATGCATTGGGGGTACTAACAATAGGTGTAGTTTCAATTGTACGTTGATACTTTTTTCCATTTTGTATCTAATTGTAGAATTAGGGCATTTACAATTAGGTACAAATTAGGTACAAATTAGGTGACAAATGTCTCGGGGTGCTGTGTCGAAATGGGAAATAAATAAAAACAAATGGCGACGTGGAGTTGTAGAGAATTTCATGCCCTTTCCAATGACACCAGAAACATTGTTGTAGCATGTTTGGTTACGTCAGAACTGCGCCGACAAGTGAACTTTCTTACGTGAGGTACTAAGGCACGAGAGCTGTTGCAAGCCAGCCGGCCAGCCGCACCCTACCTCTCTCGCGGCTTGGACCACACTGCTCTTTCTCCTCCACCACCACCACACCCTTCGTTGTTACCCGGGTTGAGTACCAGATACTGTTAGGCAAAATATCTAAGAACGTCATATTTTCACCAAAAATTCATGGTTTTAGTTTTTTTTTTTGCAGATCCGAAACCCATAATGCATTTTCTACGCGTCTGCGCGACCCGCGACCCGCGAAAACTTTAAACTAGCCCAGAAATAACATGCTTCCAGACGGAATATTGCCTCAGGATTTTAACTGAAGACAGAGGGATGGGTGATGATGCCATATATCGGGTTGCGCAATATTGCCGTTTTGAGCACTATTACGAGTATGAACCGGACGCTCTCCTTAACCCAGCGCAGATTAAGAGGTGACTTAATTCAAGTGTTCAAAATCATCAAAGGCATCAACAATATGGACTGTAGTAAGTACTTCACTATCGACCAATCTAATTACACGCGGGGAAACGGTTGCAAAATTATTGGTAAATCTTTTAACTCACACGAATCTAAGAATTTCTTCTTCAATCGAGTTGTCAACTTGTGGAATGGGCTTCCCCGAAATGTTATAGACTGCATCACCGTTGATTCATTTAAACTCCGCCTAGACAAATATCTCGCATCAAACCTGCGGCTGACTGCGTTTGTAAATGAATAACTTTATTTGATCTCCCCTCAGTTACTAACCCATCTGTCCCCTACTAACTTCCTAATCCTGCCACAGACATTAGTTCCAGGGCAGTAATTCCCTTTCCAATGTTCCCTTACCCACTCTAAACCATTGTTTGGACACTTGATCCTCAGTGTTTTGGAGGACAAGCAACCTAGAAGGGTCACTAGATATGTTGTTGCTTGATTTCCTTTGTACTCCTTTGTACTTTGTACCACTAAATCAGAGTCACAACCCTCCAATTAAAATAACTGAGACAGCTTGCAGCTCTCTCACTCTCAGTGCCGCACCAAGGCGAGTCAGATCCGAGGGTAGCTCTGCCAGACAATACCAGTCATGTGACTAGCAGTTTCCGAGATTGTCACCGGGCCTGGCCCCGGCGAATATGGGCAAGGACAGTGGTCCAGAAAAGCCTCTCATGACGATGGTCCCAGCGACCTCGTTTACGTATCCCCACAGAGTTCAATCATGTTTCATTAGAGGTGGGATCCGTCATCAGAGAGATGGTCCTCAAACAGATCATTATCCCCATTCCATCAAATCAGCCCGTGTTCACATCCCGGATATTCCTGGTGCCAAAGAGGGACAGTGTTCAGATGCGGCCGGTCATCGACTTGTCGTATCTGAACACCCACATTCACAATCAATCATTCAGGATGTTGACTGTGATCCAGATCAGGCTGACACTGCTGCCGCAAGGTTGGATGTGTTCCATAGATCTCACAGATCTATGCCTACTGGCATGTCCCTATCAACAAACGTTTTCAAAAGTACCTAGCCTTGCGCTAAGGGGATCAAACGTTTGTCTTTCAAAGAATGCCCTTTGGCCTAAATTTAGCACCTCGCATATTCACCAAGTTAGTCCGACAGGCTTTGCCACCATTGCTCAAATAGGGAATTATGGTGCTATGCTATCTCGACGATTGGTTAATTGTAGCTCATTCCAAAGTAACTTGCCTCCAACATGTAAATCAAGTATTAACTCATGTCACTGCTCTGGGATTCAAAGAGAACTTGGCAAAGTCCAACTTGAACCCCACAAGAGCCATTCAATGGGTGGGCCTTATCTGGGATACCGAGTTACTCACTTTGAGTCAGAGCGAGGACAATCGCCAGAGGTTTCGGAGGAAACTCTTTCGGTTTCTTCATGCTCTGACTACAACGAGGATAATCTGGGAATCTCTGGTGGGTTCACTCAATTGGATAAGGTTGATAAGGTTCCGTTAGGCCGTCTGAAGGTAAAACAAATTATTTTGGAGGGAAACCAGTGCTTTCCGCTGCTGCCGGCGGAAACACTATGGCAAGTCCCGAAGTTAATCCACAACCTACTGGCGGCCTGGGCGAAGCCAGAAGTAATTCACTCCTCTTTGACATGGACTGCTCCTCCTCCGACGATCTCGAGAGATACAGACGCATCAGGTACCCTGGGTTGGGGGTACCAATCAAGCCTAGGACATCAAGGTCAGGGTCTATGGTCCAAGTTCAATCATCTATATATCAATGCCAAAGAGTTGTTAGTCCCCCTATTTTTTTCTTAAAGAGCACGGTGTACACCTGGCGGGAAAGTCCTTGGCCTTCAGGATGGACAACCTTACTGCAGTCACATGCATTCAGAAGCAAGGGTAAGTGAGATCTCGAGTTTTACAAAGGCTGTCGGAAAAGATATTTCATCTGGCTGCAAGGCTAGAGATTTATCTTCACGCAACATATCTGCCCGGCGTGGCGAACGTATGGGCAGACTCTCTGTCTCGGAGACAGAGCACTCTAGTAGAATGGTCGCTTAAGCAAACCGTCTTTCAACAGATGATTGCAGAGCCATACCATCCACAAATGGACTTGTTCGCGTCAGAGACAAATCACAAGCTGCCTCAGTTCCTCACACGCCAGAGTCAAACTCCGACGGGGGGACCAGACGCATTTCTGGTAGACTGGAACAAATGGAGATCCATTTATCTATTTCCGCCTCCAGACGCATCCTTAACCCTCTCACCACGGAAGACCTCTTGAACGCCCATAAAAAATCATATAACAGGTACCCGGAAGGCCTCTTGAACGCCAGTGGTTGAAAGCCTGTGAGCATCGTGTGCGAGGCGTCGGTCCGATGCATGTAAACAACAGCCGGCTGGACCGACGCCCCGCATCTCCGGCCACAAGAAGGAGAGCGTCGCTTGTTCGTGTGTGCCTGTATGTTGTTGTTAAGTATCGAAAAGTGGTGTAAAGTGGATGTTTTGGCCATAAAGTTATCTCCAATGAAATCATCATCACAGCTCAACCAGTTGACTTAGAGAGCTCTACTTAATGCCATTCTACAGGTAAATAACACAGCTACGCTTGGGGATGCGCGGGAATGCGGGAAGCAGTCTGATTAACGAATATACGGTAGCCTAGCCTAGACGTTTTTCGGCCAAAACACCCGGGTTTCGGGGAATATATATATAATACATAGCCGGGGCTGGAGGGTTAATGTGCAAAGTAGTTCACAAACTACGGGATTATCGGGGCATGGTCTCGATGATCGCGCCAATGTGGCCGGCCCAAATTTGGTACAATCAGTTAAAGACGTGGTGCGAGAACCCGGTGTCGCTCCCAATCTCGTATTTCCACTTAGACGCAATTGGAAACCTCAAGACCTCGCTGACTTTCACCTTGTGGATATTCAGAAGGCCAAGTGGCTAGGCCCGTTTGGGGAAAGCGTGACTCACAAGTTGATTAATCAGTATACTTTATTAACCCAAAGACAGTACCAATCTCATTGGAAGACCTTTACTACCTGGATCGTAGAAACTGACCAACAGCAGTCCTCGGTGGCTTTGATATTTAACTATTTAGATAATCTTTTTGAAATGCGTAAGTTGTCAGTTGTCACATTGAGGAATCATCTCACGGCTATTCGGACACCGGTTTATTATTTAACAGCTCTTTCTATGCCGGAGGCGGAGGACAAGGGGTTCATGCCGTCTTGCTTCCGGCTTCGCCCTCCACCACGCCAACTCACACCCACCTGGTCTCTTGATTTAACCCTTGAAATGCTTCACCCCCGCAGATATTGCCATAATCATCCTTATGAGCTCAGACTTAAGAAGGCTATTTTTCTTATGGCCCTGGCCACGGGTGATAGGGTGTCTGAGTTGGCGGCCATGAGTTCGGAGCTAGTCTGCTTAAGGTTCTCTAGGCGCAACATGAGTGTACATATTGCTCCTGCTCCCAATTTCATTGCAAAGAATGAGCATGCTAATCATGTATTTACTGAATTTGAAATTCCATCTCTTAAACAAGGCGATAAGTACCATTTACTACGCCCGGTGCAATCACTTATATTGTATATGCGGGAATCTCGACCATCTCCGGCGGGGTCCCTCTGGGTCTAGAGGATGGGTAAACGCCTTCAAAAACGTCAGTTGGCAGCTTTATTAGTAGGAGTTATCAGAGAGAGTAATCCAGGCATTCTTACAAGGTCTCACGATATAAGAAAGTGGGCTGCTTCGCTTCGTTTCTTACATAATTACTCCCTGGATGACATGCAACAGACCAACTTAAGGTTTTCTAATTATACATTTCTAAAGCGTTACCTGTCCGTGAATCTCATGAAACCTTCTTGCAAATGTGTAGCATTAATCCGCCCAGGCAGCATTTTAAAATGACACCACGGCAGATGGGCAGGAGCCCGGGGGACCCCTTGAAAGCCTATTAAGCTTGTTTTGAAAGCCGCGCGTCCGACGTATGTAAACACAGCTGGTCGGAGGCGACGTGCGTACCTCCGAAAGCAAGCAGACGTCGGAGCATTGTTATTGTGTTGTCTGGTAAAACAAATTCAGTGTTGAAAAGTGCCATATTGCTAACATCGCCTGAAAATTCTCTCCACGGAAATCGTCATCACAACTGAACCAATTGACTTAAAGAGCTCTACTTAATGCCATTCTACAGATTGGAAACAGCAGTACGTTTAAAGATGTGTGGGCATTTTCTAGCAGTTAAAATAACAAAGATACGGTAGCCTATTAAATACGTTTTTTCGGCCAGATCGCCCGGATCTCAACAACGTTCTTAGGAGGGCGGCCCCGGGCAGGAAGGGTTAAGGCAGAGAGGCTAGTTTTAAGCTTATTTTGTACAAAAAAAAGGGAGGGGGAGTGCTCTAACTAGGACCTCCTACCTGCCTCCTATGTGATACAACGTGTGTGAGAATTAGGGTCATGTGATAACCCATTCCTAAGACTAAAATAAGTCTAGTCAGGGAAAATTTATTTTTATAATATTTAACTGTATGGCAATAGAGTATTAATCTATGCTCAGTAATCTTAAGGTTATTTATAAGGGCATTGTACAAATCTATTTGTAATAGAGTACCTGAATTAAGGCAATATATATATGCCAACATTTTATCAGTATTTCCAAGAGACGAATATTGATTTATTTATTGTTCATACACTAAATGTATAGTGTATGTGTGTATATCCTACTGTTCTATCCAACGTAAAGGTGTTACACAACAGGCTAACCCTTAATAAATGCCGCCTGTACATCCTTTCTAATTTTCTATTAAACATTGATCTTTTTGTAAGTTTTTCTGTTAACCTTAGTAATTTGTTAGTGGTTATGATATTCTAAATGAATGACTTGTGATATCAGGCGCATCCATAATGATGAAGGGGCCACTAATAAATTATAGGTTTGAGTCCCGAAGGGAAGAAGGAAAACCTAATATTTAGTAGTGGCCCCGGAATCATTGACGATTTTGGCCCTCCCTTCCATCCCCTTCCCAGTCATCTGCTGTATTTTGAAAGTCTTGATATATCAGTGAAGGACGATGAACGCTTCGAGAAGCTGAGGCGATGCATACGGTAGACAGCAGAGTGCTGGGAAGCGCAAGAGCTGGATCATGTTTAATTTTTATTTTATTGATTATTTTTTACTAGTTTTTCTAGTAGTGGTACCCACATCATATAGGACGAGTCCGTGAGTGGTTTTATTACATTTAAGAGCGTTTCGCTCACGATGTGTGGCAATCATATTTTGTTCTCACTCCTAGGCGGGAAGTTTGAAAGGCAAGCCTGAGTTCAAAGATTGGCCATAAACAAAGTTAAGGCGCATCGTCAATGATGCCGGGGCCACTACTAAATATTAGGTTTTCCTTCTTCCCTTCGGGACTCAGACCCATAAACTGGTGGTAACATAATGACCAACCATCAACTTGGTGGTAACATAATGACCAACCATCAACTTGGTGGTAATATAATGACCAACCATCAACTTGGTGGTAACATAATGACCAACCATCAACTTGGTGGTAACATAATGACCAACCATCAACTTGGTAACATAATGACCATCCATCAACTTGGTGGTAACATAATGACCAACCATCAACTTGGTGGTAACATAATCACTTACCTTTAAGCTGGTGATAATGGTGATGGTATCCGGGAACATCTCCCTACATTTCTGCACCCAATCTTCGACCTCCACATTGTAGTGATCTGCATGATCAATGGCTGTGACCACCTCCTGTGCGGTGTTAACAGCCTGCAGACACTTCAGTGCAGCCTTCAGTTGCTGCTCTCCTTCCTCTCCTTCTTTCTTCATGGTCACAACTCTGGTGTCCTCCTGCTCCAGTAGTTCTAGTACTGTCTTGTGCTGCTCCACCAAGACATACAGTTTGTCCAGCTGTTGGAGGTGCTCTTCCTTATTGCCGTCCAACTCTTTGCGATACTGGTCCAACTGTGACCGGACCCCCTGGCAGTCAGTCAACTCTCCCACAACATTCTTCTTCTGTTCCTCCAACAAAGACCGTAACTTCTTGCTGATGGCGGCATTCTGGTTCTTCCTGCTGATTCCTGTTGCTGCTGACACCGAGACATCACTTCCCACTGAGGACGTGTCTGTTGTTGATGTTGGTGCAGGTAATGTTAGTGTTTGCTTGAGGGCTTCCATTTTCTTAATGAAGGCTTCAATTCCATAACTAATATGAAAATTTGAGATATTAGTGGCTTGGTGAGTGGCACGACAGGTGGGACAGGACACCTGGTCAGCCTCCATCATGTTGAAAATACATGGAGTACAAAAGTTGTGGCCACATGGTAGAGTGCGTGGCCGTCGTTCATTCTCATTATACTTGGTGAAGCACACACTGCACTCCTCGGGGTTGTCCTGTAACAAAAACAATAAGAAGACATGTTAACACTCTACTGCCAGATGATTTTGATCAGTCTTAATTGATTGAGATTTTTATATACAGTGGAGCCCCCATCCTAGCTGCTAATCGGTTCCGCAGAAATAGAGCTACGATTGAAACAGCCAAGATCGGGGCACTGTTCTTATGGGGAAAATTCAATCGGTTCCGTGCTCATGCCAAAATTTGCGTCTTTTTCTATTTTTTGCCTATGAAAACATGTTTTATTGTACACAAATTAAATTTTATGCATTATACTGTATCATATAATACACCATAGAATAAGTTTTTAATAACTAGAAAATAAAAGGCCCAATATCTAAACAATTACCGCACTTTTTCCCAGTGTTAGGCTATGAAAACATGTTTTTTGTCTAGGCTACATCAAGTTACTGTATTTACAGGGTGTCAATCCAGAAAATATGAATTGTGTTATCATTATGGTTTATTATTTTGTTATCATTATAGTGCGGCGAAAGCGCGAGCTCTAGGGGGGTCCGGGGGCATGCCCCCCAGATTTTTTTTTTGAGAATTTAGGTGTCTAAAACAGTATTTCCTGCAATCAAAAAACAATCAAGATGGAAAATATGGATACCAAAATTGTCAATTTAGCCTAGCCTACCTTTTTTTTGGGGGGGGGGGGGGGGAGTTTCTGTTATTATACAAAAAGTTCATTTGCGTTATCACTAAAAAAAAACAGCGTCGTTAGGCTAGGCCTAAAATATTTCGCATGATAGAAACAATGCCCCAATCTACAGTATTTATGGTTAGGACTGTCATTTAGCCATGTCTATATTATTATTTACAATGCATAAGATTTAGGCCTAGGCTACTTGAATAATTATTATTCAAGTAGCCTAGGCCTAAATCTTACGCATTGTAAATAATAATGTAGACATGGCTAAATGACAGTCCTAACCATAAATACTGTAGATTGGGGCATTGTTTCTATCATGCAAATTTGTTTAGGCCTAGCCTAGGCCTAGGTTCTAAATTCGTCCAGCCACCCCTCAAGTACCCATTTCGCCCCAAATACATCCAATAAATACATATTATGAGGAAAAGATGTATTATGAGAAGATTACTTACCACACATATTTTATTATAAATCATTGTCATATTTAGCCTAGCCTAGGCTAACATCGTCTAGGCTAGGCAATTCAATCGCTTTCGTCCGACATGGACTGGTCTTTGCTGTGTTTTGAGCATGAAATTCCTTCATTGCTACCACCAGGCCAACCATCCCTATCACTAGATGTACTAGAGGTTATAATAAATGCGAGAGATAAGGGGTTCAGGCACAAAAAGGCTTGCAAACGGTTGTTTTGTCAACACAGATACTAGCTAAACTGCAAGCGTCTGCTTAGTGATGACGTCATACAAAGATGGCGGCATCTTGCGCATTTGACGAACGGATCTCGGATTCACTCGGATTTCGTCTCTAAACGGCAAGCTACTGGCAGATTCTTTCGTTATGTTAAAACAAAATTATTGTTTTTGTTTGTTTTCTAGTTTTATGTAGTTTTTCGTTATTTTTGCTATTTTTTCGGGTTTCGGCTGGGATTTTGATGCGAGGAATGAGGCTTTTGGCGCGAGAATTGAAATGGGCAATATTTGGTGTGTGGTGCGAGGATTGAATCAACGAAGACCGGTGTAGCGAGGATGGGGGCTCCACTGTATACCGGTACTTGTTTAAACCCTCCTGAGTAGCTGGTAGGTCATATGTACAGTCAGGTCTTGATATACACGGTTAATTCGTACCCTGTACGTACAGTGTATATCAAAACCGTGTTTTAGAAATAACAGGCCTTATGGGAATTAATTAATTCGTTCCAGCCACTTTCCCAAAGTCCCCCCTTTGGCTCTTTTTGCCTACCTTCAGCCGACTTATATTACATTATGCCACCAACATCATATATGACATAACATAGAATACATTAAGCATCAGTAAGAACTGTTTTGGACCTGTTACTGACTTATTTGTGTGAATAGACGTGTTGACGTTCCGTAGATATCCCCACCATTGTAGCCTACTCCCTCCCCGCCACGTCCCGGCCTCAACCCCGACCCCGTTACTGTGATGATGTTGATAAGCCTTGTGCTACAGCTAGCACATAGGCCCCCTCCAGGCATGTTGATCGTCCTCATTGAAACAAAAGAACACAGAAATATTGTCCATCATATCATTATCATCATCAGACTGGTTGTCACTATCGGGGACGCTCCCTCCCTCCCCCTCTCTTTATTAGGCTATGGTTCAATAGACCAGAAAGTAGAGAAGAAGTTATAACCCTATTGATAATGCAAAACTATTGAACACACTTAAAAGTGTATGTTATTTGGTCTCTATATAATCTGTGAATCACTTCCGATATGATGGAATTAAAAATGTTTTTTTCTCCACCAACTCATAATCAGCAAAAATTACACAAATGTCAATTAAAAACATGTTACAATATTTCCCAATCAATTTGTGTAGACACACATTCAAGGCGAAAATAAACCATGGGAAAAAAAAGTAAAAAAAAGTAAATAAGATTAAATCTCCAGACGCTCGGAACCTCGCGCCTATTTGCAGAGAAGACGGGGAATATTTGTTGTTGACTGTATCTTATTTCTTGTTTATCTATGTGCTGGAAGGATAATATATTTTTCAATTCCATCGCATTAGAAATGATTCATAGATTACAAAAAGTCTAAATAAGACATAGTTATGTTAATGTATAAAGTGGTTAGATAGATGCATTAGAGAGATAGATAGACAGAGAGAGAGAGAGTTGCAGAGGGGGAAGTGATCGATAACATACAAACTATTATGAGAATTATGAAACAGACTCAACTTTCTGAAAAGACAGAGGAGACATTTTTATTGACTCTCTTTTTCATTTTATTATTTGTGTGTTTGAAGGATAATATTGTTTTCAATTCCATCGCAATATAATAGAAATGATTCATAGATTACAAAAAGTCCAAATAAGACATTAGTTATGTTAATGTATAAAGGAGATACATAATGTATAGAGAGAGATAGATAGAGGGAGATAGTTGCTAGGGGCAAATGATCGATAACATACAAAATTATATGAGACGGATTTAAGTTTCTGAAAAGACAATGGAGATACTGTATTTTTATTGACTCTTTTGAATTTATTATTTGTGTGTTGGAAGGTTTCAATTCCCTGTATTAGAAATGATTCATTGATTAAAAAAATACCAAATAAGACATACTGTAGTTATATTTATATATAAGGGAGATAGATGCATTATATAGATAGCCAGACAGATATTTCATGCATAAAAACAAAATCTTAATCTTAAAAAGAAAAAACAAAAACACGTAATTATATATACCTAGGCTTAACCCTGCTCAGGTAATGTTCCAGAAGTGTAACGAAATTAGCAATTAGACCCCATATGGGGACCGGCACTTTAAACGGCTCTCACCCGAAAACTGATTGATGGATTTAAAATTTCTTGTTACCAATAGAAATTACAATTAATACTTAATATTATGTTAAGAGCAAATTACACTACAGTACTGTAAATATTAACCCTCCCGCATTTTTACGACGCGATCGAGTCATAACGCCACCCCTCCAAGAGTGCTCGTATGACGCAATCGCGTCATAATGCCACCTGTAAGTTAGAAATATTCGCCAAAAATAAGTTTATGACTCGATTTTGACGCAATTTGGACTGGTAAGTTAGGCATTAGTAAGTTACAAAAGGAAGTATCTAGCAACCCCATAGCGTCCCTCTCTGAGGAGCCCGGGCCTTTGTTAAGTCAGTAGTTTCCCGGCTCCCAGACTGTGAGGCAGGGTCCCGGCCCTTTAAATTCTGGGCTCCCTCCATCTGGCCCACCATGCCTAGCTATAGGCAGGCAATTATGGATTATTTCATCTACCCAGTGAAAGTGTTTAGTGAATAATTCAAACTATATATGTATAGTAGAGGACCCTACAATAGGCCCCGTGACCAATTTTTCCTGAGCAAGGTTTGATGATTGATTTTAGATGATTAAGAGGTGCTGAACAAAATAAGCCGGGGTCCACCTCTGAAAAGTTTGGGCTAACTCGGCCAGAAGGCGAAATCCAAGATGGCCGCCGCAAAACTTGAAAGTGCTATATCTTAGGTCCTATGTGGGCTACACATGGGATCTTGGTGTCTAAAAGTAGGTTTTTGGACCCAAGGGATCTAATCTAGTGGTTACATTTTAAATTTTCAAAATATTAAGGTTTTTGAGAAAAAAATCCAAGATGTCCACCATTAAAATATGATAATTGCATATCTTTTGTTATACAGTAGCTATATGTCTGCTCTTAGTGTCTAAAAATAGGTTTTTTATGCCAAGGAATCTAAATATGAAGTCAGAAATAAGATATATAAATGAGGAATAACATAATTACATATTTTTTGTTTTGTTATGAATGAAAACAAACATATGGCTTAATATGTCACCAAAATTATTTGATTAGTCTTCATCCGAGTTAATATCATAATCATCATCATCATCTGATTCACTTCTCTCTGAGTCACTCTCTTCTTGATACATGGGTTTTTTATGTTTGTACACTTCACTTAAATGTCTTGGGAGGGGTGGATGTCCATATCGCTTTGCCTTGCACATGCCGTTTTCAATTGTCCATCCATGGTCCAGGGGAGAAGGTGGGGGATCGGCCTTATCATAATTTAGAAGCATGTATGTTTGATAGTTGGCACGTTTCACTTTAAGATCATGGGAATCCCTATCTGGTGGTAGTCTGAGTGTTGGTTTGTTCTTCATCTGTTTCTATTTCTGAGCACGTGCATCTCCTAGGGACTTGCTGGTCTGATCTTTGTAGACGAATTGAATCGTGAATGTGGCCACTGCATCTAGAGTATCTTCTGTGACAGAAAGCGATTTGCCAATTGATTGAAGGAGAGTTTTGGCTTCAGGAGAAGAAAGCACTTTATCATATATTGCCGTTTTGCCATGATCAAAGAATGATGCTGTTGTATCACAACCACTGTAGACATGCAATGGGACTATGAGATCTGCCATATCTTTAGAACACAATGTCTGACAATTTATGATATTCTGTTTACGTTTGATTGCCAAAGTACCTCCAACTGAGTTGGCAACATATGCTGCCAAAACTAAAACATCTGTGTCTTCCGCATCGATGATCACTGTAGCCTGAATTCCAGACATTCTGATTCTTGAGTAGAAATAGAATAAGACAGTATCAGCTTCAACTTGTTCACATTCATAGTCTACAATTCTTTCACCTTCAGATAAACTCCAACAGTTTGGGCCAACAGAATATATCATTCGGACATTTGCATATTTCCTGCACATCACACTAAACTCAGCCTGAAGGAATTCTTGTAAGCGTAATTTGTTTGCCGAGTTGGACAAGAAATGCTGGAATGCCCTAGGGGATGGGAATGTGTCGTTTGGTCTGATGAAGACATTTTTATATCCTTTGGAGATGGTGGAGCGGGCATTTCTTTCAGTCTTTGATTGTAAATGGCAAGTCGTAACGGTCATTCACCAACACAATCTGAGCTGCATCCATGTGTCTAGCCATGATGATAGAGAACATCTTGGTTGCATAATCTCACCATGTGAAGTTGGTCCCATCACACCTTGTACGGTCCTCTACTGACGGTGTTGACAGGCGCCATATGAATCCCATATCTAGTATGGCAATGTATTCAGTAGGCAGTGGATCAATGGGCTGCATGTGGAACCTTTCAACTATCTTTGACTTCTGGGTCTTCCTCATTGTCCCATTGACATTGAAAATTGGCAAACATTCATCAGTTACTCTGTATTCCATAACATCTGTAAGGTTGAATTTCTCACCATAATTTTCGGCCAGGGCAATGATGGAGGCCATTGCCCTATTCTCCATTGCCTCTGATTTGGTAGCCTTTTTGGTGTGCTCATCTGTGTTTAGTGGTGGATTGCTGAAATTTCGTCTTGTGTTTCTATGAATAGTTGAATAGAAGGGAACGTTATCACTTAGCATCCTATCATTGCAAAATTTTCTAAAGAGATTTTCTCCAGCCATGTTAGCAGACTCAAAGTCATCAATGAGAGCAGCCGATGCCAGTTCTCCAGATTGTAGTGATCGTAAATTGGTGTTCTTCATGTCAAAAGGGTCACATCCAAATTCAGTAATGCAACTATTGATGTCTTGTACTGCTTGTTCATCTTGTTGCAGATGCTGTGCTGTGTTTTCAGTATGGTTCTCTTCTGATATATTCATGTTGGCAGTTGCATGTAGAAACGATCTCACTCGGTTTACTGTGTTGACATTCCGGGAATCTGTCAGCAGCATCTTCTCATTCTTCAGAATTTTCAGCCACCCTGCTTTCAATTTTGATCCCTTGTTCATGGTCATTTCTATCCAGAGATCAAGAGGTAAGCATGAGTAGGGTTTTCCTGTGATAGATTGAGTAAACAGACCTTCTCTCATGTATGCTGCCCTCTCCTCTGGAAGGCTCTTAAGCTCTAGCCAGTATTCCACCATCCACTTTCCATACTTGTCATTGTCATATATCTGCATCCACGGTAACATTAAGCGTAGTGAAGCTTTGAATTCCTCCCAGTTCTGTGTCCTTAGGGCATGTAGATTCATCATCAGTATCTCTGTCATCTCAAGCAAGGATATCCAATACTTAGCCATGGAGCTTTTCGAATTCTTTAATTTGCTAAACTCCTCTTCTACAACATTCAGAATGGAAGGACTAGATTCCAATAGTTGGTAGCTATCCTGACACTGTTGTGGGGATGATGAAGGATCTCGCAAAATGGCCAGATGAACGTCAATGTCCTCAGAAAGTGATGCCTTATTTTCAATGCTCTGTTGGACTAGTCTCCTCATAAGGGCTTCATACATTAGGCGCAGACATCTGATACCTCGTTTGTAGTGCTTTCCTCGCAATGCTTGGTCTACAGAGCCTTCTGCAATTACTCCTGCTGTGACAAGAATATCTGACAATCCAGAGCCACGGAAGCGTTTATCCATGGCATACATGAAGGATCCATGAATGTGAAACGGACCCATGCTAGGTAAGATGATGTTGAATTGTTGAGGATGCTCATATCGGATCTGCACGATGAGTGCATACACTGTTGATCACCCACAAGCTGTATGAAAGGCATGTGTTTGGTTCTAGCTGCTGTTACCATCCTATTCATAACTTCATGAACTATTGACTTATTTGGAGGGCTTGGGAAAGTCAGAAAGTAATATGGTTTGCTTTGAATTACTGGTGGATGAACTGTTGCTTGGAAACCAGCAAAAGCCCCAACGGTTTGCTCTTTTACACTTTTTTGCTTCTGGTTCTCATCAAGTCGTACTACAGCATGAATAAGACCTCTCTGTTGTTGATTCTTAGTGTCCTGAGCGGCAGTTATTTGAGATTCTGGTCTGATAGTCGGAATACCACGTTGAACTGTCTTGTATGACTTCACTGCATGTTGGTCAGCACAAAGTTGTTTGAATTCTTGCGTTTTTGGGATCTTTAGAGTTGGACGTTCATCAGAAGTAACATGTATGAGATCCTGTGGCTGAACAAACATGACATTTGTTCGACGAGATGTGTCTGCGCCAGTCAATGTGTCATCCTTAAAGTCATCATTGTCAATCACGGCAGATCCTGGGACACCAACAGAAAGTTCCTCTGGACAATCTTTGCTATGTTCAATGTCCAACATGGCCCAAGCTTCATACAGATGTAAGATGTCCTTGTAGCTGATACAAAGTCTGAATTTCTTCATCAGATCAATGATTTCTCGACTCCTGGTTAACCCATGCAGAGTTACAGATAGCTTTACCTTGAATGGTGTTCGAACTTCTGCCATGTGTGAGTAGAGCAATGATGTCAGACTCATAACAGTAGGATCATAATGACTCTGATCATCACTAGGATTTCTTAGCAAGGCTATCAATTGAGATAAAAGATTGTGGGATTCCTCCTCTTCAACTAACTCGTCAACATGAGGTGGCCATGACATAATTGGTAAAGTATATGCCTGAGCTTTGATGCGTTTTGCTAAAATTTTGATGAGCTGTTCACCACTTATGCCCCAGCAGTTGATAGCAGCCTCAACATAACTTCCACCAGCTGACGTGTCATACACAAATGAACTCAGGTTCTTCTGGGGTCGATCTTGGAAGCCAATTAGGTCCTGAAACTCATTCTTTAACATATCTTTAATTGTGCTGGATTTTATCACATTGTGGGCCAAGCCAAAGTTACTCAGTATTTCCTTATAGTCCCTTAGAAGACTTTGAAGAGTGCAGAATTCATGTTGTTCAAAAATAACATCTCGAACATGCTTGAAGAACATTTGCCTCGCTTCAGAGAAACTAACATTCTGCAGATGAAACTTTGGGTTATCACTTGTATTTTGTGGATATGTATTTTAGCCAGCATGAGCGATGATAGCGGATTTCTGTGGCGAAAGGGTCTGTAGTTGCATCAATCAATGTAGACAGTCGTTCTCTCATCACAAGGTCTTCCAAGTGTACAGTGTGACACTTGAACGCATTCTAAGCATTCATTTGCTCCATGGTGTGCCATTTGTCTCTTTTTGAGTGCTTTACATCTTCAGGCTTCATGCACCAAACGCACCTTACCTTACCTTTGGATACCTTTGGATGTGTTCGCCGCTCCTCTAGCGGCACCAAGGAGCACGACGCCCCTCGTTATGGGTGGTGATTTGGTGCAGTAGACTGTTTGAAGCGACAGCTCGCTCCCTTGCGAGGATGGGCTCGTCTGGTACTTTTTGCAGTTCGACATCTAGGGCTCTCTTGAAGTTGTCTAACGAGATGTCCCTCATGTCTCTTACTCGCTGTGGGAGTTTGTTGAAGAGACGTGGGCCTCTGTGTGATAACCAGCCCTCTCGCAGAGAGCCCATAGCACCCCTGTTATTCATCCGGGGGATTTCGCATTCCCAGCCTCTCCTATCACTGAATTTCATGACAATCGGAGTATGTAGGTTTGGTACTAAACCCTCTGCGATTTTCCATGTGTATATTATTAGGTAACGTTCTCTTCTACGTTCCAGTGAGTACAGATTCAGTGCTCTTAAACGCTCCCAATAGTGTAGATGTTTTATCGAACTTATATGCGAAGTGAAATTTCTTTGTACACTCTCTACGTCATTTATTTCACCTGCTTTGTATGGCGATGTTAATACGCTACAGTATTCAAGCCGCGGTAGCACTAGAGATTTGAAGAGCGTTATCATAGGCAATTCACCGCGTGTTTTAAAAGTACGCAGAATCCAACCCGTTAAGACATTTCGCAGCCGCCACTTTGACCTGGTTATGTACTTTGAAACCCATATTTTCAGACATTAATACCACAAGTCATTTTTGTGTACCAATCCAGTGTCAGAACGGGAATGCCTCTTTTGATCACTCGAATGGGAAGCAGCAGCAAAGAGCAGATCTTGACTAGACAATAAATGTACATCTTGTTCTTCTTTCCGTTTCTTCTCTCTTTTCATGGCTAATTCAAGTCTATGGGTATCAAACAGCTTTACCTTACACAATTTATGGAGGTATATGCCATCGGGTCCATTGTCCCATACAAGTTTATTGTAAACTGTTCCATACATCTCAAGTCCATTCCATTTCTTAGCATAATCTTGTATTCTTTCCCACGCTTCCGAGCTCATGTTACTCCGGTCTTCGTAGCACTCATCATGACACAGTATACAACGTCCTTGACTAGGTTCACCCCCTCGGCGGCGCTTCCGTCCCCTGCTTGATTTCTCCATGTTAGGGGTTAGTACCCGACCATACACCTGCAAGAAAAAAAAAGTATAACTCACTATGGTAAAATACAGAACATTAGGTATTGTATCAATCATAGTTAATGGTATATGTATGTTAATAATTTGCAGTGATAATATATAATTGTAAAATTCTCATAACACGTAGCTTTGTGACCTGTACAGTAAACCCTCGCTATCTCGGACTAATTGGGGGGAGACCCAGTCCGAGATGACCGAAAATCCGAGATGTCCGAAGTCCGACTTATGTCCGACTTAAGAGAGGGAAAATTCCGAATTAGAAGAGGAAAGTCCGCGTCACCAGAGAAATTGATTTTTTTTTTGTGTTTTTTTTTTATATATTATTTAATGCATCTATCTCCCTTATACATATATATATATATAACTATGTCTTATTTGGTCTTTTTTTAATCTATGAATCAATTCTAATACGATGGAATTGAAAACAATATTACCCTTCTAACACACAAATAATAAAATGAAAAAGAGAGTAAATAAAAATGTCTCCTTTGTCTTTCAGAAACATAAGTCCGTCGTCTCGTATATGTTAGTATTTTATCGCTCGCTCGCCCCTAGCCACTCTCTCTATCTATTTATCTCTCTAATGCATCTAACTAACTCCCTTATACATTAACATAACTATGTCTTATTTGGACTTTTTGTAATCTATAAATAATTTCTAATGCGATGGAATTGAAAACAATATTATCCTTCTAGCACACAAATAATAACATGAAAAAGAGTCAATAAAAATGTCTCCTTTGTCTTTTCAGAACCAATTAAGTCCGTCTCATAATAGTTGTGTTTATCGCTCACTTTCCCTTCTGCAACTCTCTTTCTATCTATCTTGTCTTTTCAGAACCAATTAAGTCCGTCTCATAATAGTTATAGTTCGTGTTTAGTTTATCGCTCACTCCCCCTCTGTAACTCTCTCTTTCTATCTATCTATCTCTCTAATGCATCTATGTAACTCCCTTATACATTAACATAACTATGTCTTATTTGGACTTTTTGTAATCTTTGAATCATTTCTAATGCAATGGAATTGAAAACAATATTATCCTTCTAGCACACAAATAATAACATGAAAAAGAGTCAATATAAAAGTCTCCTTTGTCTTTTCAGAACCAATTAAGTCGTCTCATAATAGTTCGTGTTTATCGCTCACTTCCCCTTCTGCAACTCTCTTTCTATCTATCTTGTCTTTTCAGAACCAATTAAGTCCGTCTCATAATAGTTCGTGTTTATCGCTCACTCCCCCTCTGTAACTCTCTCTTTCTATCTATCTATCTCTCTAATGCATTTATGTAACTCCCTTATACATTAACATAACTATGTCTTATTTGGACTTTTTGTAATCTTTGAATCATTTCTAATGCAATGGAATTGAAAACAATATTATCCTTCTAGCACACAAATAATAACATGAAAAAGAGTCAATATAAAAGTCTCCTTTGTCTTTTCAGAACCAATTAAGTCCGTCTCATAATAGTTCGTGTTTATCGCTCACTCCCCCTCTGTAACTCTCTCTTTCTATCTATCTTTCTCTCTAATGCATCTACGTAACTCCCTTATACATTAACATAACTATGTCTTATTTGGACTTCTTGTAATCTTTGAATCATTTCTAATGCAATGGAATTGAAAAATATAATATCGGACATTTTCCGAATACTTATATAAAGCCCGACAACGTCAGAGACTGTCGGAACGATGACGGAAATGTCCGAACTACCGAAGTGCATGTCCGAGAGGCCGTAGCCAGTCCGACTAGTACGGGTTTCCGACTTCTAGAGGTCCGAGATGGCGAGGGTTTACTGTAATTACAATTAAAATGCCAATTTTCATGATGAACTACGAACATGAAATTGCAAATGCTTAAATATTGTCGATGGTTTGTGCGCAATGTTCATCCATCATATCATCAACATTTAATATCTTGCAAGATGAGGATGCTCATCATCAATAAATCACATTTCTTACCTCACATTTAGATTCCTTGACATAACAAACCTACTTTTAGACACTAAGAGCAGACGTATAGCTACTGTATAACCAAAGATATGCAATTATCATATTTTAATGGCGGCCATCTTGGGTTTTTTGTTAAAGACCTTAATTTGTTGAAATTGTAAAATGTAACCACTAGATTAGATCCCTTGGGTCCAAAAACCTACTATTAGACACCAAGATCCCATGTGTAGCCCACATAGGACCTGGGTTATAGCACTTTCAAGTTTCGCGGCGGCCATCTTGGATTTCGCCTTCTGGCCGAGTTAGCCCAAACTTTTCAGAGGTGGACTCCGGCTTATTTTGTTCAGCACCTCTTAATCATCTAAAGTCAATCATCAAACCTTGCTCAGGAAAAATTGGTCACAGGACCTATTGTAGGGTCCTCTACTAGTATATAAGATGTTACTTGTGACTTTTGGTGACTGAGGGGAGTGAATCTTGGTTAACCCCTTGAGTATTGATGCAGTTTTGTCTAGGTATTATTGATGACTTTACACTATTTTTTGCTTGAAAGACAAATATATTTATCAATAAATACTGCCTACGAAATAAATACATTATAATCACGAAGATGTCACAGGAATGCTTACAGGAAGTATGGTAAGTACTCTATGGAATATTAGTTATTTTACAGTATATATTATATATATATATATATTATATATAATATACAGTATATAACAGCCCCAAGGTCTCGAGCAAGCCCAAGGCCCATAATCGAGTATTTTTATTATTATTATATTTTTTATTTTATTTATTTTATATATATATATATATATATATATATATATACCCGGTATATATATATTTTTTTTTCTTTTTTTTTTTTTTTAGATTTTTTTTTTGCTTAGATTGATATGCAGGATTCGAAGTTGCATAATAAATCGTAGGCAGTGTCCACCAACCTTTAACTGTCTTCGTGGTGCGATGTATAAGGTGTTGATTTTCGGTGTGAGCATCCTGGGTTCGAGTCCACGGACTGCCACATGTGTTTGTAAATTTCATTAATCGATTTTAGGAGTATTGTTGGTTGTTTGAAGGAACATAATAATTGATATTGGTTCAGGAGTAATTTATCGAGAGGACTTCCCTAAGTGGTTAAGGCCCCATTAATTGCTCTTTCCATTCACATATGCATAGCCTACGTGAGTTGCAGTTGGGATGTGTGTACATGCTTAGATTGATATGCAGGATTCGAAGTTGCATAATAATAGGCAGTGTCCACCAACCTTTAACTGTCTTCGTGGTGCGATGTATAAGGTGTTGATTTTCGGTGTGAGCATCCTGGGTTCGAGTCCACGGACTGCCACATGTGTTTGTAAATTTCATTAATCGATTTAGGAGTATTGTTGGTTGTTTGAAGGAACATAATAATTGATATTGGTTCAGGAGTAATTTATCGAGAGGACTTCCCTAAGTGGTTAAGGCCCCATTAATTGCTCTTTCCATTCACATATGCATAGCCTACGTGAGTTGCAGTTGGGATGTGTGTACATGCTTAGATTGATATGCAGGATTCGAAGTTGCATAATAAATAGGCAGTGTCCACCAACCTTTAACTGTCTTCGTGGTGCGATGTATAAGGTGTTGATTTTCGGTGTGAGCATCCTGGGTTCGAGTCCACGGACTGCCACATGTGTTTGTAAATTTCATTAATCGATTTTAGGAGTATTGTTGGTTGTTTGAAGGAACATAATAATTGATATTGGTTCAGGAGTAATTTATCGAGAGGACTTCCCTAAGTGGTTAAGGCCCCATAATTGCTCTTTCCATTCACATATGCATAGCCTACGTGAGTTGCAGTTGGGATGTGTGTACATGCTTAGATTGATATGCAGGATTCGAAGTTGCATAATAAATCGTAGGCAGTGTCCACCAACCTTTAACTGTCTTCGTGGTGCGATGTATAAGGTGTTGATTTCGGTGTGAGCATCCTGGGTTCGAGTCCACGGACTGCCACATGTGTTTTAAATTTCATTAATCGATTTTAGGAGTATTGTTGGTTGTTTGAAGGAACATAATAATTGATATTGGTTCAGGAGTAATTTATCGAGAGGACTTCCCTAAGTGGTTAAGGCCCCATTAATTGCTCTTTCCATTCACATATGCATAGCCTACGTGAGTTGCAGTTGGGATGTGTGTACATGCTTAGATTGATATGCAGGATTCGAAGTTGCATAATAAATCGTAGGCAGTGTCCACCAACCTTTAACTGTCTTCGTGGTGCGATGTATAAGGTGTTGATTTTCGGTGTGAGCATCCTGGGTTCGAGTCCACGGACTGCCACATGTGTTTGTAAATTTCATTAATCGATTTTAGGAGTATTGTTGGTTGTTTGAAGGAACATAATAATTGATATTGGTTCAGGAGTAATTTATCGAGAGGACTTCCCTAAGTGGTTAAGGCCCCATTAATTGCTCTTTCCATTCACATATGCATAGCCTACGTGAGTTGCAGTTGGGATGTGTGTACATGCTTAGATTGATATGCAGGATTCGAAGTTGCATAATAAATCGTAGGCAGTGTCCACCAACCTTTAACTGTCTTCGTGGTGCGATGTATAAGGTGTTGATTTTCGGTGTGAGCATCCTGGGTTCGAGTCCACGGACTGCCACATGTGTTTGTAAATTTCATTAATCGATTTTAGGAGTATTGTTGGTTGTTTGAAGGAACATAATAATTGATATTGGTTCAGGAGTAATTTATCGAGAGGACTTCCCTAAGTGGTTAAGGCCCCATTAATTGCTCTTTCCATTCACATATGCATAGCCTACGTGAGTTGCAGTTGGGATGTGTGTACATGCTTAGATTGATATGCAGGATTCGAAGTTGCATAATAAATCGTAGGCAGTGTCCACCAACCTTTAACTGTCTTCGTGGTGCGATGTATAAGGTGTTGATTTTCGGTGTGAGCATCCTGGGTTCGAGTCCACGGACTGCCACATGTGTTTGTAAATTTCATTAATCGATTTCAGGAGTATTGTTGGTTGTTTGAAGGAACATAATAATTGATATTGGTTCAGGAGTAATTTATCGAGAGGACTTCCCTAAGTGGTTAAGGCCCCATTAATTGCTCTTTCCATTCACATATGCATAGCCTACGTGAGTTGCAGTTGGGATGTGTGTACATGCTTAGATTGATATGCAGGATTCGAAGTTGCATAATAAATCGTAGGCAGTGTCCACCAACCTTTAACTGTCTTCGTGGTGCGATGTATAAGGTGTTGATTTTCGGTGTGAGCATCCTGGGTTCGAGTCCACGGACTGCCACATGTGTTTGTAAATTTCATTAATCGATTTTAGGAGTATTGTTGGTTGTTTGAAGGAACATAATAATTGATATTGGTTCAGGAGTAATTTATCGAGAGGACTTCCCTAAGTGGTTAAGGCCCCATTAATTGCTCTTTCCATTCACATATGCATAGCCTACGTGAGTTGCAGTTGGGATGTGTGTACATGCTTAGATTGATATGCAGGATTCGAAGTTACATAATAAATCGTAGGCAGTGTCCACCAACCTTTAACTGTCTTCGTGGTGCGATGTATAAGGTGTTGATTTTCGGTGTGAGCATCCTGGGTTCGAGTCCACGGACTGCCACATGTGTTTGTAAATTTCATTAATCGATTTTAGGAGTATTGTTGGTTGTTTGAAGGAACATAATTATTCCTGTTCCCCAGGGTGTCTAGCGGATCAGCCCCAAGGTCCCGAGCAAGCCCAAGGCCCATAATTGAGTATTTATATTATTATTACATTTTTATTTTATTTATATATTTATTTATTTAATTTTATTTATTTCATTTTATTTATATTTTTATTTAATTTATGTTATATATATATATATATATATATATATATATATATATATATGTATATATATACTGTACAATATATATATATATATATATATATATATATATATATATATATTGTATATATATATATTTGTTTTTGTTTTTATTCCTGTTGCCCAGGGTATCTAGCGGATCAGCCCCAAGGTCCCAAGCAAGCCCAAGGCCCATAATCGAGTATTTATATTATTATTATATTTTTATTTTATTTATATATTTATTTATTTTATTTATTACTGTTGTTATTTATTTTATTTTATTTATTTCATTTTATTTATATTTTTATTTTATTTATTTTATATACTGTATATACACCACATAAATATATATATATATATTTATGACACTTGTATGTATACTGTATATAAATATATATATATATATATATATATATATATATATATATATATATATATATATACAGTATATATACGTAGATACCCACTCACACATACACATATTTTTTTTACCATTCATTATATTTGTTTGACACCTTGTATATATATATATATATATATATATATATATATATATATATATATATATATTTATATATTTATATAAAAGTGTTGTACATTGTGACAAAGATATACAACTGTATAAACATTCTCATAACATAACAATAACAATGCATGGAAACAATTGCGCATAGCTCGCGAACCAATTACGCTATATTATTTCGGTTTTCACCATTAGAAAGAGCACAATTTTCCGATTCCGGTGATATATACAGTTATATACGTATCCAAGCAAATAACGCAACGACGAGGTGGGGAACAGCTCGGAACCCGGCTATTGTCGGCGGAACAGAGACGGGTGAAGCGTAAATATTCGCATTTTGGCTCTTCATTTCAAATATTCATAGTGCAAAAAGTATTTGTTGTAGAAACTTCTAGTTTTTTATTTGTTAGTAGTCTTGGCAAATCCAACGTCAAGGCTATTAACCTAATTGCAATGACGACTTGTCTATTTTGACTGCTATGTCGTCATTCCAACCGCGGTTAAAAAGAAAACGTCTAGAGTCTACTCCTTATCTTGCTCTAGGAGACGTTGTACATTAACCAAAACTACCACCGAAGGTGAAAAAAGCATAGAAGAGAAGAAAAAGGGGTTTACCTTAGTTACCGCTTAAGGCCCATCCTGTGTTCCGTCATGTGCAGATCCCTGTCGAACGTGCGCATGAGCGACCCTCTCTTGTTATCATTTTTTCACGCGCTCCATTGAATGCAGTCGCTTTTGTTGTGCTCCTTTAATTCACCCTGTTTAGGTTCGTTTCGGCTTATCTGGCCTTCTTTTTTGTTAGACAGATGTTACGTGATCTAGGGCACACGTAAATGGGCTCCTCAGTGTGTTTAATGGAGACGCGTGTGGAAATAGCTACCGAAGGTACGGGGGCGCCTGGCGTTCCTCGTGTGTGTTTTTCATTCCTTTCTCTTTTCATATTCTTTTTTCCTGTTAGTCTGGGCATAGTTTAGCTTTTAGCTTATTTTAGCCTAGCTTGTTTCTCATTCAGGAATTGCTATGCCCCTATGAGTTTTCATATTTTCATAGCCTAGGTGTACAGTTGGTTCACGATCTGAGATTTCGTGGTGGCGGTGCTGTTTGTAGGGTTTGTGTCGGCCGCATTATTAGCGTTATTCCCGAGTCCCCCCTTTCGAGCCTTCACTGTGTCTCAAGGGCCTGGGCGCTTGGTGGTTCGTGTTATCCTGGGGTACCCCACGGGGGCCCCTCCCTCACACCACAGGGTTTTTCGCCCCTGACACATTCTCTCCTCACGGCTAGGCCACCCTTTTTCTCGCCAGTTTCATTTACTGGTTTTTGTGTTCCCTTACTGTTTTCACCTCCATCCTTTCATACCCTTTTGCCCAATCCTGGGGTACCCTACGGGGGCCCCTGTTTGTGCCAAACCACCCTTCCTGCCACTTCTCCTCATGGGCTTTGCTCTATCTCTGTGGGTTGGGTGGTTCCTAGGGGATGTGCCTCCTCTCCCCTGGTGTGTCTTCCTTGCCTCTCCCTTGACCGGTTGAGTCAGGATATTATCAAGGAAGACACTGCTCAGCTTGATGGCCATCGTCGCTTGGAGTTCATAAGGAGATGACGCTTTTTTCTGGGCCTCTTTGGTATTTCCTAGACGCTCCTCTCGCTTTTTCGGCGCCGGACCATCTCGGCCGGTCCCGCAAATTTGCGGGGTGCTCGATTCGGTCCTCTGGGCCATTTCGGTTCCCCGCAAATTTGCGGAGATCGTTGGGGGGTCCCGCGAAATTGCAGGAGGGTGGTGTCGGTACGGTTATGCCTCCATTGGCCCGCAAATTTGCGGTAATAGTTGGCTTTCACTATTGACTTTTGTTATGTCATCTTGTTGCCTGATACTATATTGGTGTATGCACTTTACTGGTGTTATAGGCCCTGCATGTAAGATGTTGAGTGGTGGTTAACACTTTCTCCATCTTTGCAGGTTCTGCTAGTGCTCTTCCGCCTCGGCCGCCCTCCTCACCTACCTCTGTGCTCCCAGTTTAGGGTGAGTACGGATACCTGTTTGCATGTGTGTTCCTGTTTCCCCATGCTCCTTCCCTGGTTCTTCTTGGACATTCTCTCCACTTACTCCTTCGACGTGCTGATTATGGTGTGTGTTCTTCTAGTGCAGGTAGGCTGCCTTGCTTTCGCCTTGGTTGTCGCTCCCCGTGCTTGGAGAGCCACAAGTCCTGCTTGCGCCACTCGCTCTGTGTGTCCTCTACGGCCTACCTCCCTGCTCTGTGTGGCACGTGTCTGGCCCTGGTGGTTGTGCTGCTCCATGGCCCTGGTTCCTCGGCGGCGGCTGTGGCCTCCTGCTTCCCTTCCGTCGGTGTGGACGATGGTCTCCCGCCACATTAGGACTGTGGGCCACCGTTCCCCGGCCATTGTTGGCGACCGGATCCGCGTCGCCCTGGGTATCCCTGACCCGACTGACGGCCATTTACCTGGCCCTCTCCCTGCTCGGGCCCTCTCCCCTGGGTCCCGCAGCCGGTCGTCCCATCGTCGGGGGGTTTCCCCGGCTCCGTCCCCGCTCTCGCTCGCCTTGTCGTCCTCCTGATCGCCTTGACGACGCCCATCGCCCTCGTCATGGTTCTCGCCCTGAGGCCGGGGTTAGCGGCTCTGCCCCTGTGCGCCCTCCCCTGGCCTCTACGGATAGGGGCTCTACTCCCTTCCGCCCGCTTCCCCAGCCCAGACGACTTCCTCTTACGTTGTCCTCTCCGCGCGCGGTTGTTCATGCTGTAGCTGGCCCTCTGCTCCCTCCTCCTACACTGTCCAGGAGGGTCCGCCTGGATGTCGTTGCTTCTCCTACTTCACCTGCTTCAGTGCCTATTCTTACTTCACGGTCTCGTCCCACGGTGGTGGTCCCTCCCTCCTCCGCCTCGGTGTCGGGCCGCCCTGTTATCTCAGCCCCGGGGATCCTTGCTCTGTTTCCCCCCGCGGCTCCTGGCCTCCTTTCACCCGGCCAGCCTTCCCACTCCCATCGTCCTGCTCCTCCTCATTCTTCTCTTCCTGACCTTCCCTTACCGTCTCGCCAGGGGGGTACCCCTCCTCTTGCCTCGGTGGGGTTTCGCGAGGTTTCGGGGTCCCCTTTCTCAGGAGCTGATGTGTCGCTGGAAGAGGGGAATGGTGCTGTTTCCCCCTCGGCCGTTCGTGATCGGGGACGAGTCCCTCAACGGCGACACAACCGTCGTCGCTCGCCTTCCTTGGGCCGCGACGCTGCTGGTTCGTGTCGTGGGTCTCGCTCCCGCTCACGCTCGCCCCTGCGGGCCGACCAATCTGGGGGGGGGTAGCCTCTCTCGGATCAATTGTCGGCTATGCAGGGCTGGGTTGTGTCACGCTTCGACGGGCGCTTGGAGTCGATGGAAGACTCCCTCTTCTCGCCCTTCTTGGCGGTGCCTCACCCTCAGCACCTCACCCTACCTACCCCTGCTATGGTCCCCCTCCCTTCTGCAGGCCTACGCTCTGGTCAGGCTTCAGCCGCACTGACATCCTTCCGGCTGTTCAGTCCCTGGCTGTGTTGACGGGTCTGTCCTCCTAAGGGACAGGTTTGTGCGACGCCGGTACGCCTGGCTTAGCCGTCATGCTGCTCGGTCACCCTCTCCCATTGGAGGCCTGGTTTGCTGAGGCCTTCGACTTCACACACACCGATCCGTCGACGGCTCTCCTTCCGTCCCTCCCCCGGAGTCGTCCCTGATTTTGCCTCCTCTTGTGTCTGTCGGCGGGTTGGACGGCGCGTTCTGGTCCTGGATGAGCGCGCCCGTTCTTGAACTTTGTTCTATTGCTACCCCGTTCTTCTCTCACCCGGATCAGCCCTCTGTCGCCAAGGTTTTTCCCTTGCGACGGAGGGTGACGGACTTATTGTCTTGTCTTTAGGTTCCCTCCAGACGTCTGTTCACCACCTGCGGCTTTTCGAGGCGTCTGCGCCAGGCGATCTTCGCGAGGGTTTGGACCGCGTTGAGCGGGTCCACCTTCGGCTCGCGGTGACTTTGGTTCCCGAGCTGAAGGCGGTTTTGTGCGCGGCAACTCGGCACCGCACGACGGTACGGTCTTCGTTCTGCCGGCCGGCCCCCTTGGTTATTCGTCAGGGTTTGTTGTACTCTGCGCTCTATACGTCGGGGTTTTTTTTACGCAGGATGCTTGGGAATGCTCCGCTTCTCTGTCGGCGGCCCCTGCTTCCGCCACACGACGCCGTGCTGTGTCGTTACGGACCCTGCTTACGTCACGCACCGACGCGCTGTGCCGCGCGCGGGGTTTTCTCAGTCCCGTCCTTCTGCCGGTCCTCTTCGGGGTGCTGCTGCAAGTGCTGCCGCCTTGCCCGGGCGCAAGACTGGGACGTTGCTGGCCAGTGCTTCGGTTCCGCCTCGCACTTCTGTTCTTGCCCCTTTCATCCCCTCTGTGTCGGGGCTGGCCGGCCTTCCACTTCCGGCCGCCTTTCGTAGGGGTCAGCCCCGCGCCGGCCTTGGGTTGGGGTGGCCCGCCCTTTTCGACGAGGTTGGGGGGGGGCGGGGGTAGAGGAGGTCAACGTGGCGCTCATGCCCGCACGGCCCGTACCGGGGGTACCTCCACGTCAACACAATGTGTAGTTCTCTGGGTCGGCCTCCTTGTTCTCCTTCTCGCCTGGGCGTACCGGGTCGCTCCCCTCCTCTCGGGTGCTCCCTCGGGTTGTTTTCGCCCTTGCGCCCCTCGGTAGCCGCGAGGGACGTTGGGAGCGGCGGGTTGCGCGGAGGGTTCTCACCTGGAGGTGGACGTCCGGACCCCCACTCCGCTCTTGTCACCGACAACGGCCCATCTCTTCAGAGGTGGCCCACGTGTTCACTTCCATGCCCGAGCTGGGTAGCGTCGAGGGAGTTGACCGCCGGTCACCCGGTTTTCCTCTCCCGTGTCTTTCTGGTTCCGTCGCCGACCTGCGACGCGATGCGACCGGTGGTGGATCTGTTGGCCCTCAACGGGCACATCGTGCACACACGGTTTCGGATGCTGCCGATACCCCTGGTACGCCTGGCCCTGTGCCCTCTGTCGTGGGTAGTGTCGCTGGCCCTCCAGGATGTGTCTTGGCTCGTTCCTCTCCATCCTCGCTTCCAGCGATTCTTGGCCGTTCGGACTTCCGATCGTGTGTTCCTGTTCGACGGCCTTCCCTTCGGTCTCCACATCGCGCCGCAGATCTTCTCCGCACTGGTGGGGCAGGCTCTGGGTCCTCTCCTCAGGAGCGGGCTCCAGCTCCTGTTTTCCTTGGCCGTTTGGTTGGTAGTTTCCGACGCCCTAGGCCTGTGCATTGGCGACGCCCTCACAATCGTTCGCGACATCGCACGGTTAGGGTTCCCCTTCGATGTTCCCAAGTCACGCTTGACCCCGTCGCGTGTCGTGCCATGGGTCGGTCTCGCATGGGTTTTGTCCGGCGCTACGGTGACCCGGGGTCTGCCGGCCGCGGTGCACCTTCGGTGGACGGTCCTCGCCGTGTTGCACTCGGTCTCCCTCCCGGGGTGGCTCTGGGACTCGTTCGTGGGTTCGCTGCATTGGGCCGCTCTGCCCCTTCCATTAGGGAGCCTCTGGCTACGCCGCCTCCTCCTCATGGGCACCGCGGTGTTTCCGTTGCCCCTATGGATCGGCTCCTGCCGCTCCCGCGTACCGTTCGCCGGCGCTTCGGTCGCTGGGTTGCTCGGGGCTCGCTCTTTGCGGCTGTGCCCTGGACCGACCCCCCCGCCGACGGTCTGGGTAACCACAGATACGTCGAGCGAGGTTGGGTGAGGTTCCCAATCGAACCTGGGACGTCCACTTCCCGGCAGATGGGTGGGTCTCCCTCCTCTTACCTGTCTATGCCCTCGGATTGTTGGTTCCTTTGTTCTTCCTGCGGGTCCCCGCGCTGGCCCTTCGGGGTGAGTCGGTGGCCTTCGGGTTGGACACTCAGACAAGCTGTCCCCTGTTTCCTTATGCGGGGGTCCTCCAGGTCGTTGACTCTATTAGGGGTCTCGGTGGAGTTGTTCTTCCTCGCGGACCGACACCCCTTCTCCTTGCATGCCTCCTCCCTGCCCGGGCCTGCCACCCTTTGGGCGGCCGCCCTGTCGAGAGGGCAGGGCGTTCTTGTAGAATGGGCGATGAAACGGACTGTGTTCGCCGACCTCGCGGCTTCCTGAGGTGTTCCGGAGGTCGCCTTGTTCGCATCGGGGGTGCCGCGCCAGTTGCCTCTGGACCTCTCCCTCCGGCCTCGCGCTCCGGGGGGGGTCCGGACGCTTTCATGGTCGCCTGGTACTGGTGGCGGTCGATATCCATTTTTCCGCCACCAGACGCGCTGTTGATGTGCCCGGTCTTCGCGAAGCTGCGGCTGTACCACGGCTGCGTCTGGCTCCTCGCGCCTCTGTGGCCGGCACGGACTTGGTCCGCCCGGTTGCCGCGGTGGTGCCCGGGTCCGGTCCCTCTACCTGTCTCCGGCTTCCACTTGGGCTAGGTTGGGGTCCTGCGGACCTCTTTGGCCTTCGCATCGTGCTTGTTCATGAGGCACGGTGGCTCCCGGTCCCCGGCCGGGCCCTGACTGACTTCCTGCAGCGTTCCTGGCCGTCTTCTCCTTGGGGGCCTTACGGGTCCCGCTGGAGGTTTTTTACTAGGTGGCTACAGGCCACTCGCCTGCCAGTTGGCTCTCCTTCCCTCGTCCTACGCTCCTTGTTTCACCTCTTCCGTACACGTCGCTTTCCAGTCGACGCTATACGTACCCACTTGTCTGCCGTCCGGGGGGTTCTTTGGGTCCGTCGCTGGGCTGGTCGTTCCGCCACAGGTGCTGGATTCCTTCCTGACGGCTGCCTTCCGGGATTGACCGCCTCCGCGCCAGGTCTCTCCGCTGTGGGATCTGGGGCGGGCTCTGGTCCTTCTGGCTTCCCCCACGTATACAAGGGCCGCTACGCCGGTTCCGTTGCTCGGGCGTCCACTCTTCCTTGTCGCTCTGGCCACTGGGGATCGGGTGTCTGCACTAGCGGCATTGTCACGGCCCCGGGACTGCGTCCGATTCTCCCCGTCCTTGCATGGCGTCTCGTTCGCCTCCTCCCCACCTTTTGTTACCACGCATGGGAGGGAGGCCCCCGTTTTCCAGCCTTTCGCCGTCCAGGCTTTACGGCGTGGGCATCCTCGCCATGTGTTGTGCCCGGTGTCAGCCTTGCACTCCTCTGTTGCGTCTGTGGCGCCGCCTTCGGGTACTGCTGTGTGGGTGTCTCCTCGGACAGGTGGGAAGCTCTAGCAGGTGCAGCTGGGCCGCCACGTTTGTCGGACCGTTCGTGCCCGTCACCCTGTTTGTAGGGGTTCTGCGCGCGATGTCAGATCCTTTGCTGCCTCCTTCCGGTTCCTGCCACGTCGATCCTTCCCTGCCTTCGCCTCCGCGGTTTTGTGGTCTTCTATCAATTCCTTCATCTCCTACCTCTCCGTGTCCAGTGTTCGACCCCCTCGGCCGGTGATTGCTCTCGGGGGTCGTGTTTCCTGGTGCTCTGGCGAAGATCCCTGGTCTTCCCCCCTTGTCCCTCGTTCTTTTCCTTTGTTTTATTTGACAAAGGGGGGGGGGGGTGTATGGGTTTGCAACACTGGATTGCAAGTTTGGGATTATGTATTGTTCCAGTACATAAGTGTTTTTGCCACATTGAAAATTGTGTTTTGTTCTTGTGTTCAGTGTTTTTGTTGGTTTTTGAAGAAAAGGGATTTTGGGTACAGTACCTATTTGGTTTCAGACAAGTCTATGTTTTTGCATTACTATGAATGACGGGCATGTGTTAAAACTGTTCTTTTTAGCTACTCCTCAGTTTTTCACTCTTTTATTAAACTCTCTTGTTTACATTGTGTCTTTGTCATTCGTAATTTTGTTTTATGCATTGGTTTTTTTTGGTAGGTTGGGCTTGGATGTCCTCCTCCTATTTGTTATGCAGCCTTGACGTTGGATTTGCCAAGACTACTAACAAATTGGGAGGTTTGACGTACCTCCCAACCTACCAAATAGGAAAACCTACTATTTGGTAGTAGTCTTGGAAAATCCAACGTACATAATACCCTCCCTCACGCCGGACCCCTGCCCATCCGCGTTCTTCTGCTGACGTGAGATGTGATAACAAGAGAGGGTCGCTCATGCGCACGTTCGACAGGGATCTGCACATGACGGAACACAGGATGGGCCTTAAGCGGTAACTAAGGTAAACCCCTTTTTCTTCTCTTCTATGCTTTTTTCACCTTCGGTGGTAGTTTTGGTTAATGTACAACGTCTCCTAGAGCAAGATAAGGAGTAGACTCTAGACGTTTTCTTTTTAACCGCGGTTGGAATGACGACATAGCAGTCAAAATAGACAAGTCGTCATTGCAATTAGGTTAATAGCCTTGACGTTGGATTTTCCAAGACTACTACCAAATAGTAGGTTTTCCTATTTGGTAGGTTGGGAGGTACGTCAAACCTCCCAGTATACTCATCAGCATTATTTGCCGTATTCATACAGTCTAAATTTAAGACCATACACTTCGTAACAACGAAATAAATCAAACATTTTATAAACCATATCAATCAAAATCATATATTTTGTTTTTCGGTCACTGCTTGAGAACTATTGAAGGTAAACAATTTCTGTTTTCAGATTTCGAAAGAGGAGAAAAAATACTATTATTTGAGGCAAAAACAAATATATGATCATCACTCACAATTTAGAGATAAGACGGTGTGAAGACAATTGCATGGGAAATAATTGTATTCCGGACTCATTTACACTTTCATATTGCGATTTATTTACATTTTGTTTTGTTTTATCATGTACTATAAATATTCCTCTTTCCATTGACATATGATACATCACAATAAACAGCATTCTGGTGGATGAAAATACTGAAAAACACAAGGCTTCGAAAACTCGCCCAGCCTGGTATTTCATGGCAAATTTAGAGAAGGTCTTACCATAAGTTACATATTTAAGTTGCCGGAGCTGGGAGGGTTAAGTCGTATATATATAAAAAAAAAAAAAAAAAAAAAAAAAGTAGTGAAAAAAAAAGGGTCAACAAAAGTGAGGTATATCTCATACATTACATAAGCTGGATTAATTTGGTTGGAGGGCTGTGGAGGGTATGGCTGAGGGTCTTGGGTGACAACAAGGCAGAACTCTGGGGCTAAATATAAGTTCGATAGGAAGGGGAAATTTGTAGTACACATTTGGGATTATGGACCCCATATGGTGACCGGACAGGTTGGTACAGGAAAGGGAAGGAGAGAGAGCGGCGGCTCACAGCCTCTCCCAGTTGTAGGACGATGCGGACTGACTGCTCGTCTTTAAAACTTCTTGCCATCGGCCTCCGGCCGTGAAATATTCGCGAAAAACCTGTTTTACGCATATTTTTTGGCCCATATGGGGCCAATATTCCTGAGCAGGGTTAAGGAAAGAATAAAAAAAAAAAAAAAATAAAAAAAAAAATAATAATAATATATACCTAGGCTTGGGCCGCCACCCGTATATGATCCCGACTTTTCCGTGTTTGTGGCCGACTTTGGAACTTTCGAGGTTACCGTGTCCAAACGAAACCGTGTATATAAAACCTGTATATATCGAGACCTGACTGTATGTCAATTCCCTCAATGGTATCCTTGCCAATCTTCCTCAAAGTCTGACATGATACCATATTTCGAGGTGAATAACACACACCCCTAATCAATTACACAAGGAAAATGTGGGGAAAAAAATATCAGTATGTCTAGGCCTAGCCTTACTAAAACATGAGATTGTAGCACTTATCGGGTAATTGGTTCACTTGTTTACATACACAAGCATGAAGTTCATTATACCGGGGTCTGTATCGTTTCATTTCATTTAGTTTTGTTCAGAGGACGACACATAACCCATACAATGAACTAACAATATGCTGTATGCAAATTATCCAACCAAACCAACATGTGAAGTTTCAATCAAGACATGCTGAACCCTAATGACTACACAAACCAATACACCATAGGATACAAAATAAATATCGAACAGTGTGGCGATGGTAGCGCTGCGAAGCAGCTGATCATTGTAAACAGTTTGGGCAAATGGCGTGTGCTATCAAGTATCAACACACCAGGTTTCATTCTTTCTGTGGCCTATTCCTATCTGTAAGTCCTTTATAACATGCAGGGGGTACTTTTTCATAATTATTTAGGGAAAAAAATGGGAGGTTTGACGTACCTCCCAACCTACCAAATAGGAAAACCTACTATTTGGTAGTAGTCTTGGAAAATCCAACGTCAAGGCTATTAACCTAATTGCAATGACGACTTGTCTATTTTGACTGCTATGTCGTCATCCCAACCGCGGTTAAAAAAAAAGAAAACGTCTAGAGTCTTCTCCTTAACTTGCTCTAGGAGACGTACACGACCCAAAACTACCACCGAAGGTGAAAAAAGCATAAAGAGAAGAAAAAGGGATTTACCTGAGTTACAGCTGACAGCCCATACCGTCTTCTGTCCATGTTGACACGTGGTCAAACCTGAGCGCATGCACCGCTTTCCAAGTATCAATATTCCACGTAGACAGAGGAGTAAGGATGGGCAGGGGTCCGGTTTGTGGGGGGGTACTATGTACGTTGGATTTTCCAAGACTACTACGAAATAGTAGGTTTTCCTATTTGGTAGGTTGGGAAGTACGTCAAACCTCCCAATTTGTTAGTAGTCTTCGCAAATCCAATGTCAAGGCTGCGTAACAAATTGGAGGCGGACATCCAAGCCCATAACAACCAAATACCAATGCACAAAATTATGAATGACCAAGAACACAAAATAAACAGGAGTTTAATAAAAAAGAGTGAAAAACTGAGGAGTAGTTCTAAAAGAGCAGTTTTTACAGTGTGACTTAGTCATTCATAGCATCGGAGAAAACTTTAAAAATCTACAACAGTACTGTACAAAAATCAATTTTTTCTGAAGTGCAGATATATACAGCATACCAACATACATACATGGGAAAAGAAGGTCACATACATGGGACACAGTATACTGTATACAGAATATATAAATATCCCCAAGCTCACGACTACTGTGTCCGTAACCCGTACCCCCCCCCCCCTTTTCGAAAAGAAAACAAAACAAATAAAGATGGACGAGGGAGGAGCCCAGGGACCCAGCCAGGGCACCAGGAGACGAGACTCCCGAGAGCGATAACCAGCCTGGCGGGTCAGACGACGGACACGGAGAGTGAGGAGGAGACGAAGGGTGTGACCAATGACCACAAACTCACAGAGGCAATGTTGGGCAACGACCGACTCTGCAGGAATCGTAGGGAGGCTGCGAAGGATCGAAGAACATGCGCAGAACCCCAACAAGCAGGGAAACCGGCATGAAATACCCGACAAAGGAGGCGTCCAAGCGGCACCCTCGACAACCCCCTCATCAGTCCTCGGTGACACCCACACAGCCGGCACCACAGACTCCACATACTGTATGTGTACCAGGAGTACACCGGGCATCACTCAAGGCGAGCACGGCCACGTCGGAAAGCCAGCGGCAGCAAGTCCTGCCACCCGAGTACCATAAACCAGCGCCACGATGGACAAAGGACTCCCGAGCAACAGCACCGGCGTCGCATCCTGTGGATATTCGCGACGCCAGAAGGTCCAAAGTCCAGTCCAGAACCCACAGAGGAGGGGGCTGGCGTGGCGGCGGTCGTGCCTGGAATGCAGTTTTCAGGAAGGAAATCGGCACGGTCGGTGGAACGACCAGCCCAGCCAGGAAGGACCCGTCTGTGGACCGGGAGGGACCGGGAGCCACCGAGCCTGTGAATGTCAACGAGTGCCCGAGGTCGCCAACTCGGCCTAAGAGGAATCACGAGACAGGCAGGGGCACCCTCACCGCAGCTGGGCGCACCAAGCCTGTGCCAGCCACGGGGGCTGCAACAACCAGACCCAGCCGCGGAACTGTCGTAGCTTCAGGGGGACGTTGCACAGCAAGAGTGTGACTGGAGGAGGATTACGAAGAGCCCCGGAACGTCCCAAGAAGCAGTTAGGTCGACGAAGATAGGATGCGTCAGCGTCCACCCTACCAGAACAGTCTGTCGTACAACAGGCAATCACGGGCGGGTAAGAAGCGCGCAGGGACACTAAGCGCCGGTCCGCCAGGAAGAACAACGGCTCCCCAACAGAGTATGAGATCTGGGGGACCCCAGTACACGGAGACCATGGACCTCTGACTGAACGTTCATCCTGAAAGCCACCAACTCGTCTGAAAGAGCGAACGCGTGAACCCACAGGAAGAACAACTGCACCAACAGGCCGAGAGCATCGACGAGTAGGGGCGTGTGCCCAGATTGCCAGCCCAGACGTTGATGCCCCATGGACAACCGGCAGCCCTAAGCCACCTCGCACGACGGATCTGCGACCACCCAGATCGTCGGCAGAGGGGCAGGCCAGGGCACGGCTGCAGAGAGCGCGCCCCGAGTGACCCCGTGACCGAAGGGAGACGTGGAGTGCCCCAGACTGCGGAGACAATGGACCCCCCGGCAGAGTGTCCAGTGCGTACCGTGCCAGGATGTTGGAGACTATCCACCAAATGACCAGGTAGAACAGGAGCGGAATACCATCTCGCAGGAGAGGATCCAGAGCCTGTATCACCAGCACAGTGCCAAAATGCACCTGGCCAGCGACATCACCAACGACAGAGGTCGCAGCGTCAGTCGGACCAGGAGTACCAACAGCACGTGAAACCGCGTGCTCATGAGAGAACTGGCGTCGGCCGACAAAACCAGTACCGGACTCATCGTGTCACAGGCAGTCTACGGTACCAAGAACACACGAGAGAGGAAAATCCTGTGGCCAGGTTGCACCACCGGAACTACCCTTCGTCCGTGCATGGACGCGACCATGGTGGCCACATCGCTAGGGCAGATTCCACTTGGTAACCGTGCGGCCCCACATGCCTCTCGGCCAGTGAAGATGGAAGGAAGCAAGGGAGAAAAAATCAGCGGGGATAACCGCGACGAAGTATGCAACCCTGTCTGAGAGGCGAGAAGGAGACCGACCTGGAGAACCGACAAGTGCCGAGACATGGAACCCCCTCTGAAACGGCTCTGAGTGCCATGAGCAACCTCTATCACTCCCCCCCCCCCCATTTTCTGACGAAAAGGGCGTGTCACGCCACCACCCGTCCAGGGGAGTCTACCCCGACGAAGCGCGACCAGAGGGAGATGGCTGACTGGCCTCCCCACAGCGGGGCCAAAGCGACGAGGACCGACGGCCCGAGCGGGCGGACTGCGGACAGTACTCCGACCGCGACACGGCACGATGGTGCGTGCCGGAAGCAGGGGCATCCGACAGGGAGGCGTGCAGCATTCAGGCGGTACGGAGCAACCAACCCCGTTGTCGACAGAGCGCAGAGTACAGTAGTCCCAGATGCACAGGGAACAGGGCGCTGCAGCAGACCGGGGACCTGACGGCGAGGCAAAGGCAAGTAGCCTCGCACAGCACCACCGGCATCATGGGGACGAAGGACATAGCGAGCTGGAGGGAAATCCGCCGCACATAGCCCAGAGCGTGGCTAAGGGTACCCTGACGCACCGCCTCAGCAAGACGGGGGGGGGGGGGGGGGGGGGGGGGTCAACTGAGGGGAGCAGGTGCCCAATGACAGAGGCCACCAAGTCCACCACCCACCGGCGCAAGGCAAAAGCCAAGAGCTGCCCCCTTGGGGAAAGTGAAGAAGGGAGAAGAGAAGCCGCAGAAACCGAGCCCGGGCGTGCAGACCCAGTACCAGAACACGCTACGCAGACAGCCGACAGAGACGAGAGGGAGGATGAGGCAGGCACAGCAAGCGAGACAGCGACGTCGACGGTTCGGGAAGCAAACAGCAGGACCCCGACAAACCAGGCCCTCAAACGGGGTGGGTGAGCGAGCACTGCAGGAAGAGCAGGTATACTGCCCTCGCGCAGGGCCGGCCCCAAGGAGAACAGTCCCGACAAGATCGAGAGGGACCGAACAACCAGTAGGACGTCTAGGCGGCCGAAGTAGATAGATCCCCAACAGTTTGGCAACGTAAAAACCTCCTCCACCACTCACTGTCTTATTAGCTTCCTAGATTATATTTACACAAATCTTGAAAAGAGAAAGACTTCCCTCGCCCTTGCCTTTATTGACTTCAGGAAAGCATTTGACCTTGTTGACCACACCATCATCATCAACAAGGCCATAAAGTTGGGGCTACATCCTACCCTGGTTGCGTGGTTGACCGACTTCCTTAGTGACAGACGACAAGCAGTGCGATACCAAGGCTTCATCTCCACCTTCCTAGACATCACATGTGGAGTCCCACAGGGCACAAAGATGGGGCCTCTATTGTTCCTCATCTTGATTAATGATGCCCTAAAGGACACCCCATTCCACTGGAAGTACGTGGACGACTCGGCAGTCGGCATTACTGTCGATAACACTTCCCCTAACTATGACCCCCTACAAGACATCCTCGACCGTCTTCAAGCCTGGACCACAGACAATCATGTGACTATCAATCATGACAAGACAGTGGTCATGCACATCAACACTTCCGTTACCGACCTTCCTCAACCCACTGTCACAATTGGTCCTCATCCCCTTCAGCTTGTTGAGTCCACTAAACTCCTCGGAATCACTGTGGACAACAAACTGAACTGGAAGAAACATGTAACTACCACAGTCAGGACCGCCACTTACAAGTTGTTTATGCTAAGGCGGTTGAGATCCCTGGGGGTGCCGGAGAATGAGCTGAAGAGTATATATAACACCTTCATACTCCCTAAGCTCACCTACGCCTCTCCCGCCTGGTCCTCCTCTCTAACCCTAACACAACAACGTCAACTGGAGAGAGTTCAGAGGAGGGCATGCAGGATCATTCTGGGAGGCACATATCCAGGGTACGAGGAAGCTCTCACCACCCTTAGCATACCTGCACTTTCAACCCACCACTACAACACACTCAAACAGTTTGCATCTAAGCTGCTTGTTCACCCACGACACAGAAACTTACTTCCACCAGACGCCCCTATACCAACACGTGCAGCTCGTCATTTCAACACACTCCAACCAATAAGAGCAAGAACTGACAGATATAAAAATAGTCCTATCCCAACCATTGTTAATATTATTAATAATGTGTAACAACGGCCTGTCACACCATATATACGCACCCACCTTTAATAATGTATGCATAAGTGTGTGTGCGTGTGTATTAGAATATAATTATGTATGTATTTGCTTGAGTTTGTTTATGTATATGTGTATATATGTATTTGTGTATCTATGTATGTACTGTATGTATGTATGTATGCGTTATTTATGTATATATATATGTGTCTATAGTGTATACTGTTTGTGGTTCAAGCCCGGCTGAGAGTATCAGGTAGGATAAGAGAAGAGCATATATGCATGTAATGTGCATATAATGTATATATATGTATGTCTGTGTGTATGTCCTGTCAATATAAGGTATATAATATATATATGTACTGTACGTGTATTTATATGGTCATATGCACATATGTATGTAAATATACGTACATATGAGCGAGAACATATTGCTCACTAGCGCAACTTCTGATTATAAATCTATGCATAAGCATTATCTATTATTAAGTGTTCGCATATCTTCATCCATGTATTTCCACCCTTAACAATAGAACGCCCAGCTTTTCCATATTTCGCCTTCTGTCACACACACACACACACACACACAAACTAACACACACACCTACACTACCGAGGATTAACCTCCCATTGTAGTAGGCTGTACCTGACCTTACCTGAACGGACTTGAATTGCTGCACCCTCTTTACCCTTCAACTCTTTACCCTGACCCTACCAAAACAGTTTCTGTATGTATGTATGTTTGTGTGCATACGTGAGCGTTTGTGTATACGGACATGTGCACACTTACTGCATGTTCTTATGTTCCTATATATGTATGTATATGTATGTGCGCACGTACGTGTATATACGTATATTCTGTATATGAGTAAGTAAATAGATGTGTATATGTACTGTATATCACTTACTCTCATGGTTATTTTATGATAATTTGTATTCTGCACATGCATCATTATTGTATTTATTTATTTTGTTTGTAAACTGAGCTTACCATCCTCATATCTGTACATCTCATGTTCATCCACTAAATTGTAAAATGTGTATTTTCAGCTCATGAGGCTGCCATTCTTTAATAAACCGTTTATTATTATTAATATTATTATTATTAGTATGACCAGAGCAGGGTCTATGGGCAGACAGAGGCCTGGGCCCACCGAGAAGAACTGACGGCCCGCCCTGCTCGGGGGAGGCCTATTCCCCCACGTTCGCAACCAGAACGTCACCTCAGAACGCCCCGAACAGCAAAAAGACACGAAGAGGGACAGACCAGCCAGAAGGCAGAGGTCACGCCAGGGCTCGGAGGGCACCAGCACCTGGGCCCCCTCACCCCAAAAGCACTCATCCCCGGAGGAAGAGAACCCCGAAACCGCGAGGATCCCCAGGCCTGCAGAAGAGGGGGTGGGGGGGGGGGTCACCGGTGGAGGAGGGAGACCTCTCCCCCCAGGTAGAATGGGAGGCGGAGAAGAGACAGCCAGGGAACACATCGCAACAGGGAGCTCCCCCCTGGATAGAGGGGAAGAGGGAAGCAGAGGAACAAAGAGGGGGGAGCAAAAGAAGAGACAGCAGAAGCCGGACCGAGACGGAGAAAGCGTAGAAGGAGAGTGCAACACCGCTGAAACCATCAAAGTTCAGCTTAACAAGCACTGTGAGCGGCATCCAAGGAGAGCTACAGTCGTAAATGAAGGAAAGATGTCCGTAAGTGGACCATGTACTATGTAGGAAGAGAGACCCCCCTCCCTGTCAAGGGAAAAGCCATGGAGGTATGCCCATAGCACAACCATAACACACAGAAGGACTGTGGGACACTAGAAACAGCAGTAAGTCGGAGGGCAAGTAACGGTGAGGGTTCGGAAGAGCTGTTGTTGCCTGATTTCCCATGTACCCCTTTTGACACCCAGTAGGCTACGTGGGAGGGCAAGGAACAATGAGGAGTCAGAAGACTTGGTGGTGCTTGATGTCCTTTGTACTCCTTTGGACTCCTAGGACACTGGAGGGCAAGCAACCGGGAAGGGTCAGAAGGCTTGGAGCCCATTTCACGTGTACCCTAAACCACGTAGCATCTGTCTAACATAAAAGAAGGCTAAAGAAGCCGAAAAAGTACAGTGACATGGTGGAAGAAAGAACACAAGACAGAGACGTTTGAATCATATGAGGGCGCGGGTGAAAATGATACTTGGAAAACAGCGCATGCGCTCAGGTTCGACCAGGTGTCAACATGGACAGAAGACGGTTGGACTGTCAGCTGTAACTCAGGTAAATCCCTTTTTCTTCTCTTCTATGCTTGTTTCACCTTCGGTGGTAGTTTTGGTTAATGTACAACGTCTCCTAGAGCAAGTTAAGGAGTAGATTCTAGACGTTTTCTTTTTTTTAACCGCGGTTGGGATGACGACATAGCAGTCAAAATAGACAAGTCGTCATTGCAATTAGGTTAATAGCCTTGACGTTGGATTTGCCAAGACTACTAACAAATTGTGTTTGATATACGCCACGAAATACAGTAATCAATCCAAAATGTAAAAAAATAACAAAGCAAAAATTGGTATGTAAAAACTAAGATGTCCAGATCAGAAACACATTATTTCCCTCACTCATAACTCTCCCTATAAATATCTCCCAAACTATCTTCTCCCTTACACCTAACAGCTAGTAAAGCCCCCACCCCCTCCATCCCTCTTCCAACCCATCTCCATCGTTTCACTCAACCTGAGAAACATTTGTCCCACCTTTCATCAGTTATCAGTACAGAATAAGATTCTATTGAATCTCAGAGAGCAAAACAAATTTCAGGGAAGTATTAGTGTCTTAAGTGTTCATTTATGAGCACATAGTGTAACACATATTTGGATCTTTGAACCTTTAAATATAAATTCAATGCATCAATGATATAATAAAGCATTGGATTATCTCTTTGGGTTTGTTACAGATACAAATGAGTGCATAGCTATTATGTCTCACAACTGCACATTCTAAGACACTATTCTAGTCCAATATGAACCCTCGACCAGAACAAATGAAAGATTAAAAAAATTGGATATGTTTCACTTAAGAAAAGAAGATTGATAGGTCAATCAATCGGGTGTTTTAAGATATTAACCCTACAAAGCTCCAATATTTGATTCACATACTCATGAAGGGTGTCATTAAATGCACCAATACCCCATGATCATTTTGGTGACTTCAAGAATTCGGTAAAAATAAGCCTAATACAGTACGCGACTTGAGTTAAATTTTAGTGGGTAAAAGGGCCATATATGTGTCTCAATGGCAAACATTTTGCAACACTGTTCTCAGTCAACCCTCCACTCCCGAGAGGTTGAAACAGCTAGACTTTTATAGTCTATGTTCATCCGTGAGTCGGGAGTCTCGCTCTCAATCCATTGAAGATAGCAATCTATCGGCTGGACTAATGGGTATGTGTATTCTATATACTACATTCTTACAGTTTCTTACAGTAGATCCTCTGGAAAAAGGCAAACTAGGCCTGTGTATCCAGCTCAGTGCCAGTACGTGCACTGCTGCGGTCGTTCACGGTGTTGGCGGCGGCGGTAGCAGACGCCACATTTTTACTATTCTGTATTTTTGCTTTGTAATCAAACTTCAAATATTGTCTTCCCCATGCTTTATCAAGATTACTTTCAAACTTCCTTACTGATTCGGAATCGACTACATACTGGGGCAGTGCGTTCCACTCATTTACCACTCTATCACAAAATGAGTTCTTTGCCTTTTCAAAACTATTTCTTTCCTTGTAAATTTTCTTAGTGTCCTCTCGTTCTTGTTCCCTCCCGCATCAAGAAGATACCTTCATACACATCCTCATCATACTTTCCTGACACTATCTTAAAAGTCTCTATCATATCCCCTCTCTTTCTCCTATATGCCAGTGTCGGAAGTCCCAGCGTCATCAACCTCTGCTCATAGTCCGCGTTCTTCAACGTTGGTACCAGATTGCTAGCTCTCCTCTGCACTTTCTCCACTGCTTCTACATCCTTTACCATATATGGAGCCCACACCTGGTTCGCATATTCCAGGTGCGGCCTAACCAGCGCTGTATAGAGATTCCTGAAGATTTCTTCATCCATTGACACGAATGTCCTCCTTATCAGCCCTACAATTCTATTGGCTTTATTTATCTTTTCCGCTAAATGTTCTGAGAAATTTAACTTATTGTCTATCACTACTCCTATATCCTTTTCTGCATTCACTTCCTCCATCGCTTCATACATACTGTATCCCACCTTGTCTGTCTTGCTTGTCCCAATCCGCATGTACTTGCATTTTTTTGGATGAAAAGGCATTAACCAATGTTCAAACCATCCCTTCATTCCCTCCACATCTCCTTGAAGCAAATCCACATCTTCCTTACTCCTCACTCTTCTATACAGCTTGGTGTCATCCGCATAAAGATATATCTCACTTCCATTAGTTATAACTTCAGGCAAGTCGTTGATAAACATAACAAACTGTAGTGGTCCCAACACAGATCCCTGAGGTACCCCACTTGTAACTTCCCTCCAACCCGAGCCTATTCCATTAACCAGTACCCTCTGTCTCCGATCTTTCAGGAAGGCATCTATCCATTTCACACATTTCTCTCCTATACTATAGCTTCTAATTTTCTCTATTAGCCTTTTATGTGGGACCTTATCGAAGCCCTTCATAAAATCGCAATATACCACGTCTATAACATCCTCATCCTCCAGAATTTGCATCCAATCATCTACCACCTTAATTAGCTGTAATACCGTCGACGTCCTTGGCAAGAATCCGAACTGCCTCTCACTGAAAAGTTGGTTTGATTTCATATGTTCCATTATTCCTTCTCTAATTACAGTTTCCATTAGTTTACACACAACACTTTTCAAACTGACTGGTCCATAGTTTCCTGGGTCATTTCTCTTTCCCTTCTTAAAAATTGCTGTTATGTTTGCCTCTCTCCAGTCCATCGGGATTTGTCCTGTATTAAAAGATACCTCAACTAAAAAAATTAATGGTTCTACTAACATCTCACCTCCTTCCTTTATGATTCTTGGATGTATCCCATCCAGTCCCGGGGACTTACTTCTGTTCATTTTCCCTATAGCACTCCTAATTCTAGCATGGGAAAACTCTATTAGTTCTAGTGCTGGTGCCTGTTTGATGGGAATAGTAGGCACTGCATCATCCGACTCCTCTGTAAGTACCTCCCCAAAGTATTTCCCCAGCACCTCTGCTTTCTCCTTATCAGTTTCTGCTCTATTCTTACTGTCCAAGTCTCCTATCAGTTCTGGGATACCTACTCTTTTTGTTAACTTTTCCTGAATATACTTCCAGAATATTTTTGGATTATCCTTCACATTTCTTGCTATCTCTCTTTCCCTCTCCTTCACCCCCCTCCTTGTCTCCCACCTTATTTTATTGTTTATTTGTCTGCGTTCCAAATCCACTTCTTTAGTTTCTATACTAGACCCATTATTCTTTTTTAACAATTTTAGTCTTTCCCACAAACGTTTCTTCCTTCTTATCAATGTCCAAAACTTTCTTTTCACTGGCAATTCTGGGTTCGTTCTTTTCCTTAATTTTGTTTTATCCTTATATTCTCTTACTGGTACACATTTGGATATAGCATTCTCCAGTTTGACTCTAATTTTCCTCCACATTCCTTCAGTGTCTTCCCCGTTCAAGTACTCCCCCCAGTCAATGTCCAAACACCTTCTCAACAACTCATAATCTGCTCTATCATACATGTATATATTTTTTTGCTTCTACTATCCCTCTCTGTTTTAATATTGCAACTAAAACTTATACAGGTATGGTCACTACGACCTATAGGGCTATCCACATTAACATCTTCCACTATATCTTCCTCATTACTAAATATCAAATCTAGTACACTCCCCTGCGTCCCATCTCTGTATCTTGTCATCTCCGTAATATGTTGCGTTATTAAAAAACAATCTCTCACTTTCTCTATGATCTTGTATTCTAGGCTACTCTGTCCCGCTGGAGTAGTATAATTTGCCCAGTTGATCCTTGGCAAATTGAAATCTATCAATATCTTATATTTGTTCTCTCTATTATCTATTTCCTCCATTGCTTTCAGTAGGTTATCATCCTCTTCCCTATTATTATATGGGCTTCTATATATAGAGGCAATTAGAATTGACCCTCTTGCACATTTTACTTCAATACACAAATACTCACAATGCTGCTGTCTCAAATCCACCTCATTTACCTTGAGCTCTTTTATTATATAAATAAATAATCCTCTTCCAACCTCTGCTCTAATAGCATTCCTCTCATACAACTCAAAACCCTCCAAACTATACTCCACCAATTCCCTTTCAATTCTAGCATTTTTTGGTCTTACTTCCTGTAAGGCTATGTCATCAGGTTTTTCCTCTTCATCCTGCAACCTACATATCAGTTCTCTTTTCTTGTCCTGGGTAAACACATCAACATTACTAAACATAATCCTTAATCTTTCTACCATTCCTTCAGCAGCTACTGCGCTCCTCCTGTCACACTCCCCCTCCTCCCCCCCCCCCAACTATTTAACTACTTCTTCTGTTCTTGCTCTCTCTCTTCTTCCCCCTGCCACAACTTTTATCACTTTCCTTCCCTTTATTTTTTATCTTTTCTTTTATTTCGTATAACCACTTCTTTCAATTTCCCGTCCTTCCTCCAAAAAAACTTCTCTTTCTCCATCCATTCACTCCACTTCTCCATTTCCCCCTCCCTGTAGTTCTTTTATTTTTGTTTCTTTATTCTATGCTCAAATCCTTCTTTAGTCTTATATGTTTCAGTTCTTCATTTGTGTTTAGTCTCCAACTAAAATTTGTCAGTCTCTGCCACTGCCCTAGTTTTAAACTGTACTCTTATAGGTCTCATCTCCCCCCTTCTATATCTACCTATCCTATTGACTTCCTCCACCTGCCCCTCCCATCCACATCCATCTACATCCACAGCTTTCATGACCTTCACTTTCTCCATATCTCTCACTTTTCTCACTCCATTATCATTCATATGAGCCTCTATATCTCCATGCATGATTACACCCCTATCCCTGTCCATGGCCTCCCTCACGACACTCTCCTTGTTCTTCATGACACCTACGACTGCACTCTCAAAACTTTTTTTTTTGTCTGATTCATTTCTTCCGTTTGTTCTTTCACAATATCCTCCAAATCCTTAACTTTCTGTTCACCTACCACTGTCCATGCAGTTGACTCCTTCACTTCCTTGAATCGTCCTTCGTATTCCTTCAGCTGCTCCTTTAATGCCATATTCTCTGCTCCCAATTCCTCTACCCTTTTTAACCCTTAATTAGCGGCGAGCAACATAAGTCGAGTTAAATAAAGCTGGACTATGTGGCGGTGCTCGACATAGGTCGAGTGGCAATTTCAGCACGTAATGTTGCTGAGAGAGAGAGACAAGTGGTGGCAGGAGAGTAGCGAGCGTATGACTGCTCCAGACCACCGCGGCGAACCTACTGACACGAATCCCACCTCCCTCCTCCCTCTCTCACTCGCTATATACTGAATTGTATGGGGAAAGTGCCTAATTACATGCTTTTTGCACTCGCGTTGCACAGTTATTGCAAGAAAACTAGCCATCATAAAAGGATCGTTATGGTGTCATTCGAAAGCTCTGTTTATGCCCTTTCAGGGATAGATACTTGTTTTACGTTCTGGGTCTTATTTAGGCATGAAAATGATCACGTAAACAGCCCTATTTTGGCTAAAAACACCCCGCTGGGCGGTACATATAAATAAACCGCATAGGCCGCTCTTAAGGTGTTAATACCATCTCTAGGTTATTATTAACTTCCGAAATAGGCCTACATTCGCTTCCTTCAATAGGCTTATTCTCTGCCACACCCGACGCACCACATAGTTTGCACAATACCTTAACTTTCTCACCAATGTTCCCCTTCCATTTCTCCGTATCACTCTTCCACTTTTCCAAATCCTTCACAACATTAATAACCTCTTCTAACTTCTTATCTGTACTCCTAAACCCACGAAACCGTCCTAACCTTTCTTCCGTCTCCGAAATTCCCGCCATTCCATCCGCCATGTTTGTTTACAATCACAACTCCAGCTGTCCCGTTGTTACACTAATCTTTTTACAATATATATCACCCCTCCACCACACCAAATTATCTTCCAAACACTTCACTAGTCCTTCCTCTCCTCGCTAGCTCAGTATGCACTCGAAATTCCGTGTTATTTAATCGTGCCCATGATAATATGCAAGAGCCTCAAAAAAATGTGTCCGCCTGCCACCATCGCCTCGACCTGTATATGATAGGGTTATATATTTTTGAATAATTTGATTTACAATATGTATATAATGTTAGCTAATATCGTTGTACTGTGTGAGGGTTTTGAAGAAAACATTATAAAGTTATTATTGTCAGCCGAAGAATACCCACTGATTAACATATATATTAAATCAAATATTAGGAGTAGGGACTTCTGTTTTTATTTTTACATACTCATCTTCACATCACTATCTATATGCATCTCCAATATTCATATCTCTAAATCCGTCCCAGAAAATATATCTACAATAACGAACGCTACAGTATAGAGCTCTGAGTCCGAAGTCAGTGGGCGTATACTCTTCTGCCATGTTATACATAGTACAGTATTTAAGAAAGAAAAAAAAAAAAAAAAAAACTATTGATAAGACCATTTAATTTTTAATTTTTGGAAAGAGCGTATGGGAAGCGAGAAAATTACCAAGAGGTGTACGAGAGCGAAGTGGAAGGACAAAGAGGGAGAGGTAAACTGAGAGAGAGGTGGAAGGATGGAGTTAAGAAATATATGCGTGAAAGCGGTTCTGGATGGGAGGGGGGTCGACTGACTGGGGACAGGTGCATGGGGGCGTTTCGTTTGTGTCCGGCAATAGATAGATATACTGTACAGTGAAAAATACTAGTCAAGTCAAATACATATACCCTATGTCATTGTTAAAGATTCTGAGATAAAACAGTGCAAAGTGAACTGATGTTGAAAAATAATATTTTGTATTTTAGTCAGCTATGGTAAAATTGATGATATTATATTTTGTTGTGGGTTTTGATGCTGGATTATAGTAGATTGGGCTTTCTTCTTTCTATTGATATATAATAGATTGCACTAAACATAATTCTTGTGGCTGATAATCAATATAGAGTGAATGTTTTCATTATGCATGCATATTTTTTACTTGTTATGTACCAATTTTGAATAATCATATAAAATCACCTATTAATGATAAAAAATACCCTTTCTTGCATACAACATTATTTAATTGCTTTGCATGTAACAAAATTATGACCGTGTAAACACTGAGAAGATAACAAATTTCTTTTATTGCCTTTTTCAATGTGATGAGGTTATCTTACAGGATTTTATTGTCCGGTTTTATAATGGCATGGGGCTTGCACTATCTTTGGATGTATGATACATTGCATGTAGAGATTATTGTGGGATAAAACAGAGCGTTAACATAGGTGTATCGTCTGGCGGTAGTGCAAATGGTTTTATAATAGTATGGGTCTTGCACTATCTTTGGATGTATGATACATTGCATGTAGAGATTATTGTGGGATAAAACAGAGCGACAACATAGGTGTATCGTCTGGCGGTAGTGCAAATGGCGCTTGAGAGTGAACGGTAGTGGTAATAAGTTTCCAAGATACCTAACTGGACATGAGAGAGTTAAAGGGCTTTGAAAAAATGTATGCAAAAATGCTGTTCAAAAGCAATGATAGTTCAACTTGCAGAAATGGAATGAAATTAAAAACCAGAAGTGTGAATGTCGCTGTCACAAAGTATTACTTCACCTACAGTGGGGATGAGTGAAACAAATTGCTGGGGAATGACAATGTAATACAAATGGCACATTCAAAAGAAGACTAGACTATAGGTTTGAGTCCCGGAGGGAAGAATGAAAACCTAATATTTAGTAGTGGCCCCGAAATCATTGACGATATGCCTATTAATATAATACGGGTTTGACAACCCGAAGGGAGAGAGGGAAAACTAACTATTTAGTAATGGTTCCGTAGTCAATGACGTGAGAGCCTTATATATATAAGGGCTCCCCGGAGACCCCCGTGAGGGTCCCGGAGAAAGAATCAACGCGACCCAAATATATTAAAAGTACAGTACATCCTAGGGTGAAACCCTTTACTTAGTTCCTAGGGAACGTCATTAAAAAAGTAACCATTAGAAAAAGAAAGACATTTTTTATGAGTAAAAGATTAGAAACTACGAATGTTGCGTTACTAAATTAACTAGCGTGCCGTTATACAGTCCTTCCCTTGCACGCGTCCTCCAGCTGGCCACGCTGGGTTTATTTGTCCTTCATAGTACTAAGTTGCGCTTGTGCATGGGAGGAGGGAGGGCTGCTTTACGTCATTGACTACGGAACCATTACTAAATAGTTATTTTTCCCTCTCTCCCTTCGGGTTGTCAAACCCGTAATTTAGTAATGGTTCTCTCCGTCAATGACGTGAGAGCCTAAGAATACAGTAAAGTCACGCATCTCACGCATTTCGATCCCACAATTACGCATCCCACGGTACTATCCAATGGCTACCTGAATTATCATCCCACGAAAAAAAACACGATTCCCACGGATGCAGAGCTAATGGAAGCTCTACAGGACGCCGAACTTGATGCCATGGACGATGATTCACGGGCTTTGGCGGCGACGGTGGGGTGACGGAGAACGAGAGTGGGGTGGCGCCACGGAGGGTGGTAACTAACATCCGCCTCCCGTCTATCACCACATCACCACATCCATCACAAGAAGCACCTCATCAACTTTTCTAAGTTTTGTGTTTGTGTTTTACTTACCTTTCTTTTTATTGTTGTTGTTGTTGTTGTTGTTGTTCCCCAAGCTGCCTGGCCGAACAGCCCCAAGGCCCCGAGCAATTCCAAGGCCATAACCGAGTGCCCCCACAGAACCCTCCCCGCCGACCACAATAAAGCCTGGGTGACCGAAGCCACTCCATGGCGGGGGGCTGAGGAGGGTGCGGAAACGCCCGGGACACCAAAGCCCCACCCAGGGCCCTGTGCTCCTCAGCAATTATGAAGAGAAAGTTGAGGGGCAAGGGAAAAATGTGATGCTTTGGCTTCCAATCTTGGTAGATTGGGAGGTCAATCCACGGAAGAGACGCCATCACTTGAGATCTAGAAAATATATAAGTTAAAGGAAAAGTCAGAGTAAGCTATGGGTATGGCAGAGATTGCTCAGCTCTCACTCTGATAGACCAGCCCATCACCACATGACTAGAACCCAATCCTCTCAGCATCAGCTAGGAAAGGCCCTAGAAAGCCGCCTTTGGCGGGGGGATAGCTTCCCTATTTCAACTCCTTTCGGGGTTGGGCACCCGCCCCCTTTCTTTTTATTAAAGCAACTTACTATGGATTATTGGCATGTAAAGTGAAGGTCAATAGTCGCCCGACGATAACCTCCAGTACTTTTGTAATTTTCTCCATTACTTTAATACTCCGCATCCCACGAATTCCGGTCCCACGGTAATATTTCGGTACCAATAAATCGTGAGATGCGTGACTCTACTGTACCAAGATCGGTGGTTGGGACATTTCATGCTCAACGTCAAAGACTGGAGAAAACCAAAACTAACGGCTCGCACATTAGATATAGATAAAATTTAGATAAATTTAAGAAAAAAGGAGTAAAGTACAGTATAAGGCAGGGTTTCTGAGTAATCCTTAGGAAGCAAGAGAAAGTTAAAGGAAGGTAAGTGAAAGGATTTAGTAAAACTTAATAAGAGAGCAACTGTATAGTGTAAAAAACATAAAAGTTGTAGTATATTTCTATAGCGCACAAATAGATTTTTGAAAAGTAAAAACTTTATCATATTTATTAAATTCAAGAAGATTTTTGTGTATTTACCAAAATCCCTTTAGGCAATTGATTACCTCATTAGTATCAACCTTACTTAACTCTAATATTAATCATCACCTGAGAGAGGTTCTCCACTTCGGAAACACTTCCCCCCCCCCCGCTTTCTCAAAACACAATTGTATAAGCAAGGATCTTGGGGAACCTCACTCATAGGTGTAACATAAACCAATTGCACTATTGTAATTAAAACAGAAATTAACTTGGCTTATGGAGGAGTTTCATGGCTACGCATGGAACAGTGGGACTCTTCAAATGTACTGACAGGTACAGTACTTGGATAAAATGTGTGGTGGGAGAACCAGACCTTTGTTTGTTTAATATTTTGTGTCGAGTAATTATTAAGAAATCGGACAGACGTGGCCCACTCCCTCACCTCATGAGCCTTTGCTACTGCTGACGGTTCGGCGACTTAGATAACGTCAACTAGAATAGATGCAAGTTGCCTTTGAGATAACCTTGATTTGTCATGTGAAGAGATCCACAAATGAGAAGGGTGTAAGGGTGAAGTTTGTTATACTGTACCTAATTATATCATGCCATCACAGGGCATAGAGCATGGTGTTTATCGTTTTGATTTAGGGCCATAAAATCAAAGGGAGAGAACACATGATCTTCTCATTCATACTTGGCTATGAAATCAGGAGCTGGCGCCAGAGAGACCGCGCTCAGATCCTCCTTAAAGTGGAATCAGTTATCAGATCTAGCCATGACCGCAAGCCCAGATACTCTATGAGCTGTTTGGTAATTGTTTTTTACATGTAATGTTTAGCATACTTGTAGTAGTCAGGTATTTGATGCTGTATGTTGTATGGTGAGTGATTGGGTCTCCCAATGGAGGTATACCTAGGGTTCCCACTTTACTAATCAGATGTTGGGCTGTGTTATTAATTTTGTTGTATTGTTATCATCTTGAAAGAGTGGTTTACAATAAACTTGTTTAGGATTGATAATTCTATGACTATTCTGAACTCGTTTTGGTACTAGAAATAAGTGAGACAGAAAAACTTTTTATGTGGGAGGAATGTTCACTAGAATTCCTCACTGAAGCATCGCTTATATTAGTGTTGGCACATTTACTGGTATGAGGCGTTTACGTACTTACGAAGGAACGGTCGTCTCTCCCAGTCCCAAAACAGACCATTCTTTATTAAATGTCTGGCCCAAGTTCCTTTTGGTCATGCTGTGTAACTGGCCTGGAAAGAACCGGTTGTGCCTTGAGATATAATGTGATGCAAGGCTAAGATGAACAAAGCTAGTTAATTGAACCGGTGTGTGCTCTTGGATGGTCAGACTGTTGTTGTTGGTGTGTCTGACTCTGTCTAATTTGCTGTCTGTGGATGAATTATACAGTCTGCCCCGACTACTGTGGCCTGTTGAGTGTCGTTGAGATCTGAATCTAATAAAGTTAACACGGGAGAACCTTAGAGACGGTTATAAAAGTAGTGCTGATACTTCAGACCAAGTAGTAGTGAGCGCTAATCTGTTAGAATAGATGGAGAGATCAAGATTCTAGTCTTGATGTCTTTGGGCAGAGTTTTTTAGATAGAAAGATACGGAGGTCTTGACGTGCTTTGGATGTCATGAAAAGTGCTGTTCTGACATCTCCTACTGTCAGAATAGTGTTTCAAAGATAGACTTCTCTTATGTGTGATAATGTTGCCCTAGAGTATGTATCATGAATAGAATCTGCCACTCCTCACTAGTGTGAGTGAGTTGTCTGTAAAACAAAAGGATGGATAATCGCCTATGGGCTGTTTATCTGAGAGTGTAAAGTCATTCCCCAACCAGAAATATCCTCGTTAATTATGAGGACACGGAGTCAAGGATCTGACTCAGCCAAATTGCCAGAATAACCCTGTGTGATTAAGAGGTGTGTGGGGAAATGGTTGATTGAGCCCCGTGAAAGTTATTCCGTAATAAAGGATAGATAAAATTATCTACCTGGAGAATTCTAGTATGTGAATGTGGAACTCCGGCGAAGTAGGCAATGAATAGCTATCTTCCTCAGTCTACTTCCTCTGCAACCCGGACTCAGAGAGAACGCAGGGATCTACTGACCGGAGATGTAATTATAAGAGCTCCGGACTAATTGCTAGCCGACCCAAAGTGGGACCGGAACAACCAGTTGTGCAAAGGTAAGATAGCAATTGAATGTATCGGGGCCATCTGTTTTTTTAAAACAGACCATAGTCGAACAATTTATTAAAAGGAATGGCTGGTGCTAGGGATACCCAAAACTCTAGCATGTTGTGCTGAGGCGTAAGGAAAACAAGCTATTGAATCATTACTGTACTGGTTAAGTAGACCCTAAAGAAGTGTCCTCTGTTATAGGAGGACTTGGAGAAAATATTACTTGGAAATTGCCAGACGGAAAATTAATTCCAAGTGTTGTCCTCCTTTGTAGTATGAGGACTCGGAGTAAAGAAATTACTCGGTAATGACTGACGGAATAACTCTGTGTTGTTTAATAGGTGCGGGGGTAAAATTTACTAAGCACCTAATAGTCCGCCCTGACTGGTATGGAGGACTCAAGAGTCGAACGGAAATAGAGTGAACAAAATCTATTCCGTAATAAATGATAAGAGAAAAATATCTAATTGGAGAACCCTAGTATAAGACTTGTGGAACTCCGGCAGAGAAGGCAATGTTATAAATATCTAAGAGGTCCCCTTCCTCAGCCTACTCTGCTAAAACCCGGACTCAGAGAGAATGTGGGGATCTCCTAGTGATCGGAGATATGTAAAAGAGCCCCAGACCAAGACACTCGCCGACCCAAAGTGGGACCGGAGGGAGGTTCAATTAATCACTGACCAACTTTGAACGAACTTTGTCATCGCTAGACCCTCGGAATGAATCCATCATACTAGGGGATTTTAACCTGTGTTACAAACAACGAAATAATAGGATTGTACGAGAATATAGGCATATACTGACAATGCACAATCACAAACAACTCATCACAACCCCCACACGTATCTCTGAGAACACTGCCTCAATATTAGACCACATAAACTGTAACAGAGAGGACATAATATCCCAATCAGGAGTTATACAGACTGGGATAAGTGATCACTTCGTCACATATTGCACACGGAAAACCACAAAAATTACCCTAGAGAATCACAAGGTTATCAAAACAAGGTCACTCAGAAACTACAATAAAGAAATATTTCTGGACATTTTATGGAATACAGACTGGTCTCCAGTGTTTGGAAGTACAAACGTTAATGACGCATGGGTTGGCTTCAGAACCATCATCACAAACATCCTAGACGAAATAGCTCCTCTGAAAGACATACAAATAAAAGCAAGGTCAGACCCATGGATCAACAATGACATACTACACCATCTGGAACACAGAGACAATCTGTTAAAAAGGCTAGTGAAACATAGACAGGATCAAGGTCTGAAACATGAGTTCAACAGGGCCAGGAATAAACTAAGTAGGAAAATGAAATCAGCGAAAACTAATTATTTTCACAATAAGGCAGAGGAATATCAGAATAACCCAAAGAAACTATGGAGGCACCTAAAAACAACAGGCTACAGCAACAAGACAAGGGATTCGTCTAACACTAATATTGCTCTCACCATTAATGATCAGGTTTGCCACGATAAACGACAAATTTCAACCTACTTCAACTCCTTCTTCACTTCCATAGCAAACACACTTGCACAGAACCTACCTCAACCTCTCAATAAATACACGACAACAACGGCCACCTTTCGTAATTTCTACAGAGATAAAGACATACACCCGAACACATTTGGATTGCAAAATGTTACACCAAAATACACTTTTGACGAGCTGTCTAACCTAAATGTACATAAAAGCACAGGACCAGACAAAATTCCTGCCAAATTTCTACGAGATGGAGACATTGGTATAGCAGGCCCCCTAACCCACATCATCAACTTGTCAATTAATACCAACACTGTACCTGCTGAACTGAAGGAAGCTATTGTAACCCCTCTATTCAAGAAAGGAAATAAACTAGAAGTTGGCAACTACAGACCAGTTAGCATATTATGTATTGTATCTAAAATCCTTGAAAGGGCGGTATACACCCAAATTGAACACTACCTCAAACAAAATGATCTATTCTATAAGTTTCAATCAGGTTTCAGATGCATGTACTCGACAGACTCCTGTCTCATCCACTTAACGGATCACATTCGTAAAGAAATGTCTAAAGGTAACTACACCGGTATGGTTCTTCTTGATATACAAAAAGCGTTTGACACAGTAGACCATGATATCCTATGTAATAAACTACAAGCAATGGGCATAGGGTCTATGAACTGGTTTAAATCTTATCTTAGTGGTAGAACCCAAAGAGTCAAAATTGATGATAATATATCTGATCCTATGCCAATTAACTGTGGGGTCCCGCAGGCAAGCATCCTTGGTCCCTTACTCTTTCTCTGTTATGTGAACGACATGGAACTGAGCGTCTCATGTAAATTATTACTGTATTCAGACGACAGCGTGCTTCTGGTTTCAGGAAAAGACCCAATAAGTATTGCCGCTTCACTTTCCAAAGAACTAGAATCATGTAGTGAATGGCTAGTGGACAATAGACTATCTCTTCACCTGGGCAAGACGGAAGCCATCTTATGTGGAACAAAACGCAAACTGAAAGACATTGTGGGCTTCTCGGTCAACTGTAATGATATTCCTATAACAACAGTGTCACAAGTTAAATATCTCAGACTAAAACTGGACGTGAGTTTGTCAGGTGAAACAATTTTGGAATCTATCCTGAATAAGTGTAGAGCACGTATAAAATACCTGTATAGACAGGTGGGATGCTTGCCTGCGGCGACCAAAAAGACCCTCTGCCAAGCGCTTGTTCAATGTCATTTTGACTATTCTGTGTCATCCTGGTACTCTGCATCATCTAAATCAGCACATCACAAACTTCAGGTCACTCAAAATAAAATGGTTAGATTCATGCTGAACCTAGGACCCAGATCACATGTTGGCCAGGAACAACTTCAGTCACTAGGTATGCTCAATGTCTCTGACAGGGCCAAATAAATCAGGCTCACTAATGCCTTCAAAATTTTCTATGACAGAGCTCCAGAATATCTAAAGAATGATTTTGTTAAAGCAAATGAGACGAGTGCACATAATACAAGAAACAGGATGTTTAATTTTAAGGTCCAGAGAATCCAAGGACAGGGTAAGCATACATTCTTCTTCACTGCCATCAAAGACTGGAACGACCTACCCCAGTCAGTCCGTGAAAAGAGAACACTGTATTCCTTCAGATGTAGCCTGAAGGAACACCCGAACCGGACAGCTGCGAGAAGGGAGCACCAAGCTTATGTCTACTACTAAATACGACATAAGAGATAGACAAACCAAACTGAAATGATTACTGATTACGGATTACTGATATTTACTATAGGATGTAAGGTATCTTAAAATAACCCCCTAGAAATACTTTCTATAAAGTATCTATTTCTTTATCCTCCCCATTTCCCCAGCTAACCTAATCCCACAAGGACCCCAATGGAAATACGCCTAACGGCCTTATTGGGCTATCCTTAGTTGGAATTATGCAAGGCTGGTACATCTCATATTTGTAACATACTATGTGGTACCAACTCTGCAAATTGCTAACTGAATAAATATTATTATTAGGGGTTCGTCCCCTACGGGGAACCCCTATTGTAATCATTAAACCTGGAATTTCATCCAAATTCTTCTTACGCGCCGGTTTCGACGCAATAACTCCAGAACCGCTTTTTGGATCGGGATCAAACTTTCACAAGAGGTGCCTTTTTGTATTGGGCAACTTTTGATATGCTAAACATCCGGCATGGTGGCCAAACAGGTCCGTGGCAGCCGATTTCCCGAAAAACTTGACGCTTAAATACCGTCTCTCCCACTCACAGGAAATGACTGGGCTTTGGCATACGCACTGCCCTGCTAATGCTCCGCAAATTTTATAGAGAAGGTTTTGCTTTTGCACGTGGGTTTTTTTCCGGCAATCTTGAAAAAACCTCGAATTCCACTTAAAATTCCACATCTTGAAAACTACGCCGATGATCAGAGCCATGCTTGCGTAGTTGGGTGAGGCTCGCGATTCCGAACGTTTTGATACCAAAAAAATATAAATGGGTGGAATAGTTTGGCCGCAGCATTGAAAACTGTCTATTCTTAAATTACTTTAAAACCGAATTCGCTACCACACACAAAGTTTACCGTCTACAGTCTATAGGCTTCCACGCATCCCCCAGTTTTGCTTAATAACATAATCTCTTTATTATTCAGTCCTAACTTTTGGTTTTTTATTTAACTCTCTCAAAACCGTTCGAGTCCCTACGAATTCCAGCAATTATTTAGCCAACCTACCTATACATACCTACCCTACCAAATAATAATGATAAATTCAAATTTATTTTTGGTGAATGACAGAGTATTGGCTAAGGTTTTTAACAATTCCTCCCTTTGCCAAATGCTTAGTTTAATAACAATGATATGGACCTTTAAAGTTTTGGCAATTGCCCGTGTGACTCGTATTTTAACCCTCCTAAAGTGTTACCACGAAATACCGCTAATCCTTTTTCAAAAGTCGCTAGCATGTTGCTACATAGCCAAACAATGTTAGGATAATGCTGCAATTTCTAAATAGTTTTGGTTTGTTTGTTTTGCAAATTTTACAATGTAGTATGACTAGAATGTCTGAAATTTTCAAATTATCCCTAGTAAATGTCTCTAGATATAAAAGAAATGGCTGCTAGATTGAAGTAAATAGCTCTACATTTAGCGGTAATATGTAGCTTTACAACTGGCACCACTGCAACCACCACCCAGTATGTCTCCACAAAATACCGCTAGATCCTTTCTCAAAAGTCGCTAGCATGTTGCTACATAGTCAAACAATGTTAGAATAATGCTGCAATTTCTAAAGAGTTTTGGTTTGTTTGTTTTGCAAATTTTACAATGTAATATGACTAGAATGTCTGACATTTTTAAATTATCCCTAGTAAATCTCTCTAGATATGAAAAAATGGCTGCTAAATTGAAGTAAATAGATCTACATCTAGCGGTAATATCTAGCTATACAACTGGCAACACTGCCTAGCCCTTCCATCCTATCTTCGTCCTCCCTCATATGTATCAACTACCACTCTAGTGAACTTTCGGTATTTAGTTTATTCAGCTTAATACTATTTATCCACATAAAATAGAAACCTATCACGATTGTTGTCTAATACAACCATAGATAATGGTATAACATATTATTTGAACATGAGGTCGAATTTAGCAGTTGTGTTTACCTTGAACAGTAATTGACACTCTGAGACAGAACCGAAAGCTTCTCTTGCCGTGTAGTACTCAAAGAAAGCAGGGGTACTTAAGCCAAGTCAGAGATGCAGAGGTAACTTTCACAATGCATTATAACCCTAGACAGACACCAATATACCACTAAATCAGACAAATATCACTACAAAAAAGATAGGAAAATATTATATTAATGTCCTAGGTATTTGAAATTATGCAAATGAGTAAAATCCATTATGATATAATGATAATGGGATTGATTAGTATCTAGCAACAGTGTTGCACAACATTTTCTGAACGTATGTGAACTTCAGAGTATTTATCCCATTAATATACACATCTATCACTATTTAAATGTAATACAACCATACACAGTGCTATTACATATTATTTGAACATAATATAGGATGCTCTTTCCTTTAAACCATTTTCTATATCTATTCACGAAAAATATAGGCCTAGCCTAGGCAGCGCTACCGGTAGGTACGAATTTATCAGTTCGAATTTTGATTGAGAGTGGGATTAGGCCTAGGCCTAGCCTAGGGCTTAACATGGGATACTGTTTGGGGTTTGGGAATAGACTGAGGCTGCTTTAGGCCTAATTAGGTAAAATTAGTCAAATCGAGACAATAGCATAGCCTAGGCCTATTAAGCAAATATTTTACCAATCTACAATAGGCCTAGTCTATTCGCTGTAAGTAGGCAAGAAATGATGACCTAGGCTATAACCTCTGTAACTAAAAAACAACTAGGCCTAGAGTGATCCAGCTAATATGTGACTGATATGTCGACCATTTGGGAAGAGTCAGTCAAGGAATAGCCTAGATGTGGAAATTTGCAGCCAATTTGCTCTAGCCCTATTTGATATACAGAGCTTAGAGGTCATTGTTGAGGCCCCCCCCTCATGACATATTGTCATCATCGGAAAAACTAAATAAGATGGTCACCAATTTTCCCATGGATTTTTTTATTTTTCCCTGTTAGTTTTCATCAATATATAGTGTTAGGAAATAATTGCAACCCTCGGCGAAACCGTTTTCCCCATTATACAACCATCTTAAGACACGCCGCCCGATAGTGGGGAGGGCTATGAAGTACAGGGAAAATGAGGGGTTAAATGCGTAAAACGGCGATTAAAACATATTTTAGCAAAACTTGGCTCGGGTTTTAAGGTATTTCTAAGGCCTAAAACCCAATATTTCGGAAACCCGAGCCAAGTTTTGGCCAAAGCTGGCTCGGATTTTGAGAGTTTGTAGACAACAAAATTACAGTAACCTCATTTAGAAATTTGGCTCAGGTTTCCCGAAATTGCAAAGGCATAAAACCCGAATTTTGGAAAACCCGAGCCAAGTTTTGGCAAAACTTGGCTCGATTTTGCGAATTTTAAGAGTAAACAAATTACAGTAACCTAATTTAGAATTTTGGCTCATGTTTCCCAAAATTGCAAACCCCAAAAAGCATAATTTTGGAAAACCCGAGCCAATTTTTGGCAAAACTTGGATCGTATTTTGAGAATCGAAAAAGACTAACTACATGTCGGAAATCGGCTCATGATTTCCCTAATTGCAAAGCCATATAACCAGATTTATCAAAAACGTAGCACTTATTTAAATCATAAATATCCAGTAACATAGACCTAGTACATTGGATACAAGCCTAATCCACACCTAACACCTACAATGTGTCCGTAGTACCTAGTAGGCCTACATGGGATACAACATGGCGGTTGGGCCGGCGCCCATTTAGTAGCCTACCGGTATTCGGCCGTATCTGTAAATACGAATGCGAGGAACTTCGAGCGAATTCCTCATCGAGCGGATGCACAATCCAATCTAATTAACCTAACGTAACTTAACTTAACCTAACCTAAATGCGCCTCCGCTCGAATATGAATTCGCTCGAAAGTGTCCAGATACCGTAAATACTACCGCAACTACGAATCTTGTTTCTCAAACCTAGTTTATTAACCTAACCAAACAACCCAACCTATCGACAGAGATGGGCAGGTGGAGTGGACTAAAAAGCTGGTGGACAGACCTCGGGAGACAGGTGAAAATAGCGTGTGTACGAATCGGTGCCATCTATAGGAAGGTATTGACAACCATGTTTCGACAAAATTCCATTTTAGTACTATATATTTTTATTAGGTTTTGCAGAGGCTTAAAACACATTTTCATATTATGTTTAGAGCATATAAAATCCATATGTGTGTTCAAATATTGCAAAATAATTGGTGACCAACTTATTTAGTTATACTGACAGGTGAAAATGGCGTGTGTACGAATCGGTGCCGTCTATAGGAAGGTATTGACAACCATGTTACGACAAAATTCCATTTTAGTACCATATATTTTTATTAGGTTTTGCCGAGGCTTAAAACACATTTTCATATTATGTTTAGAGCATATAAAATCCATATTTGTTTTCAAATATTGCAAAATAATTGGTGACCAACTTATTTAGTTATACTTCATCATCTTATATATTGCCAGCAGGGGGCAAATAACCGAAAAAAATCGCTGTCAAAATAGACGCAAACTTAACCTCGGCGATCGACACATGTAAACATGGCGGTGGAGCGGCGACGAAAGCTTGCCATCATGTTCCCGTCCATTTTGAATGCCGTTGGATACAATAATATGTTGAGGGGGGCAAATAGGCCTAACCAAACTGCGGCGATCGACCATGTAAACATGACGGCGGCGGCGGCGGTGGACGCTTGCGATCATGTTCCCGTCTATTTTGACTGCCATTGGATACAATAATATGTTGAGGGAAGGGCTTTGCGGCAATTTTTTTGGTTGTTTGCCCCCTACTGGCAATATATATGATGATAACATGTCATGGGGGGGTGAGGGGGGGCTTTCAACATATTATTGTATCGAATGGCATTCAAAATAGACAGGAACATTATCCCAAGCGTCCAACGCCGACACCGCCGCGGCTGCTGAAGAACAAGGAAATTAGCAATAGGTTTTATTGTAAACTGGAGGAAATTAATAGAAATAAGGAAGCTAGGCCTAGCGATGTAAATAGTCAATGGAATTTCCTTAATAATGACAATTATATGTATAGGTATAAAGTAAAAACAATATATTTTACATAATTTATTGCATATCTTACATATTTAAACAAATATATATTAAAAATAGTTTAACCACACCACTGAGTTCCCCCAAAATACTCTAATAGGGCTGGCCTGAAGAATTAGATCAAGATGGACAACCAATCAACACATGATAGGTAGGGAAGGGCAGGTTAACAACGGCGATCGACAAATGTAAACATGACGACCGTACACTCGGAAACTACATCCATCCCCATTAGCCTAACCTAACAACCTTACCTAACCTATCCTAGTATTATGGGTGGAGGCTGCCGCCCCCTAGACCCAGTACGTTGGATACAAAACTAACCCTCACGTAACACCTAGTATATGTCCCTAGTACCCAGTACGTGGGATACCAAGCTAACCCTCACTTAACACCTAGTATATGTCCGTAGTACCTAGTATTTGGGATACAATACTAACCCTTACATAACACCTAGTATATGTCCCTAGTACCCAGTATGTGGGATACAAAACTAACCTTCACCTAGCATATGTCCCTCACTCAGTACACCTTTCACCCTCACTACCGTTCGTGAGTCTTCATACATCTTCATTATCACACGCACCAGCCACTCCTCTACGCCAAATTTTCTCCTAGCCTACTGCACAACTTCTTACTTTCAGTAGAGACGTGATTTTCCGGGCCCGTCGCAAGACCACCGTCTCAACCGAGCCGTCGCAAGATCATCACAGGACAGGAAAAACAACACAGGCTTGCTCCAAGCCAGCACACATCTTACAAATATATAGGCTAGGCTATACAACTTCCATTTCATCGGAATAACATTCACCGCCAATTTAATTATCATAAGGATTATATAAATGCAATTCTGATATGAAAAAACAATCGGTAAATAGCATAGCCTAGGCCTAGTCAAAGCTGGGGTTTGTTGTTGTTTCGTGGACAAAATTTAACCAAGCGTACTGTCCCATATTAATTAATTATCAACAATTGGATATATGTTACTGTGGGCTCTTATTACTCTACTATCTAATAATACGCAAGTAAATTATAACATAATGTTTGGATAAACAAATATACCGAAATAAATTAGAATGGAGAAACAGTAAGTTGAGTGAGATGTTTCAGCTTGCCGTCAACCCAGCTCCGGAGCTCTCTTGCCGTCGCAAGAGAATATTGGTGTCTCGCTTGCTAAAGGTGGGCTTGCGACGGGACCAGAAAAAAAGTTTTTCGGGTAGATCTTGCGACGGTGGTCTTGAGACGGGACCGGAAAAACACCTCTTAGATATCTTTCCTGCAGCTGCCTGACTATGAAGTTATCATACCTTCAAAGACTCTCTCACACTCACAGACCTTCATGACTTGGCCAAGCATTTTCAGGCCTCTTATAGCAGTTGCAAGGGGAGCCTAACTCTGAAATCACTAGATAGTGCCTCCAGAACCATAAAAAAGAGGAGAGGGCTTAATTAACACACTTCCCTGTTGGACTCCGACGCGAACTGAAAACTCATCACTCAGTACCCTCACGTAACACCTAGTATATGTCCCTAGTACCCAGTACTTTGGATACAAAACTAACCTCCACCTAACACCTAGTATATGTCCCTAGTAACCAGTACATGGGATATAAAGCTAACCCTTACCAAATATCTAGTACCGTACTGTATATGTCAATCCAAGGTCCTCCTGCTAACGAAGAAGTTCCTGAGGTTGGCGGGGCGTCTCCGTCGACTGCGGGGCATGGGTGCCCTCCCCTGAAATCTACGATGTCCCCGTCCTCCCTGTGAAACCTCTCCACCCTGGGGTCCTTTCCGCCCGGATAGGGTGACATAAGCTTCACAGCTTCACTACCCTATATCCTCAACAAGAAGTACTGCATATGTCCCTCACTCAGCTGTACACCTTTCACCCTCACTACCGTTCGTGAGTCCTCGTACATCTTCATTATCACATGCACCAGCCACTCCTCAACGCCAAGTTTTCTCCTAGCCTACTGCACAACTTCTCTGGCCACCTTATCAAAGGCCTTCTCCCGGTCTGCAAACACAACATCAGATCCCTATCCTTTAAGTACATACAGTACATACAGTATCTTTCCCTTATCATACCTTCTAAGACTCTCTCACAGACCTTCATGACTTAGTCTAGCATTTTCAGGACCCTTATAGCAGTTCCCAGGGGAGCCCAACTCTGAAATCACCAGATAGTGCCTCCAGAACCATAAAACAAAAAGAGGAAAGGGCTTCATTAACACAGAGCCCTGGTGGACTCCGACGCGAACTGAAAACTCATCACTCAGTACCGGTACATCTTTCACCCTCACTGCCGTTTGTGAGTCCTCATACATCTTCATTATCACACAAATACCTTCATGACTTGGATTGTGCCGTGTCCTAGCATGAAACCAAACTGCATATCGTCAATATCATACCTTCAAAGACTTTCTCACAGACCTTCATGACTTGATCAAGTATTTTCAGGCCCCTATAATTTTCCCTATCCAATGAGTCCCCTTTGCTCGTATACAGTATATAATATACTTTTGTGCCATTCATCAGAGATTACTTCCTCTCTGATGATGAAGTTAATTAGCTCATTGAATACACCTACTCCTTTCTCACCTGAGGCCTTAATCATCTTGGCTAGAATGCCAGAGCATCCTGCAGCTTTTTTGTCCTTCATTAAGTTATTGCACTGCTTACAAAAGCTGGCACAATCACAGGGAGGGGGGAGTATTGGCTTTTCATTGCTAAGCTTCTCTATTCCATGCAAATTCCATGTTGAATAATCTTTCGTAGTGTATCACAAACTTATTTTACAATGGAAAATAATGCATGAGGAGGGCTGGGTAGGCCTATTAGTATTTTGTGAAATAACTTAAATTAGGTTAGGCTATAGTATACTTCATTAGGTTATTAGGCCTATGAGAAACCAGGCCTAGGCCTAGCTTAATTTTATTTCACTGCTCAACATATTTTTGTTTTCTTTTTTTTGCTTTTGAGCTCTGCATAGGGCTATATTCAGGTAGGCTTGGGTTTTAGTAAAATTGCATTAGGCTATGCTACATATTTTTACTTCTATTGGAAAGCACAGGCCTACACAATAGTACACATGTTAAAGAATTTAACCTAGCCTACCACAATTTAGCCTACAGTGGAATCTCCAATCTCGATCATAATTGGTTCCCACAAATACCCATCGAGATTCGAAATATCGAGATGCGAAGTTAACTTCATATGGGAAAAAATACAATCGGTTCCAGCCACTTGCCGACTAACCTACATCAAATCTGTCAATTTTCACATTTGCCCCCCACAATCACATGCAATATATATAATATGTTAAAATAGATAAAATTAATAATGAAAGAGTTTTATTTTTACCTTATATTTATTGATAAAGAGGTTTGTGTGGTTGATTGTTGGTTCCGAGGCGAACGCAGTTAGGTTACTGCGTCTCCGCACCCGGCGAAAAGTCACCGTCAACAATTCTTGCAATTGCTTCCCTCACCCTGTCACCACTAGTACCGGCATTTTATGAATGCGATAAAAAAAGGTCCAGGTAGACGACTTCACAATACAAGTTTTCAAGCGAATGGCGGTGTGACTGGTACACCAAGTGGCCGCTAGATCTACCGACTTCAATAAATTTTCCATGGTATAAAGTTTAATCAAGTTTCTTTTGTCTTTACTATTATTATATATTAGATTTTCCTCATACAAATAATAATGTATATTAAAACATGGTAAAGTAATTTATATTACTACGTAAATGAAAGCGGCAGAGACAGGTTAGCCTACCGCTTGAGACGATCGATACTAGCGGTACATTAGTATACAGGTGAACAAAACACAATGACTGTGAGGTTCACACATCGATTTGGTCAAGATTAATATGTTTATATTAGTATATAAGCATCTAGCATCGATATTTAGCTATTAGCTATCGAGATTAACATTTTTTCATCGAGATTTGTGATTGGGGAGAGCTTGAAGGTGGCATCGAGATGCGAAATATCGAGATGAGATTGATCGAGATATGTGAGCCTACTGTAGACTGAAAGAAAAAAAAAAAAAAAGCTAGGCTAATTGCAGCTAAATAATTTAGCCTAGCCTCACCAATTTAGCCTAGACTGAAAAAACAAAACAAAAATAGGCTAATTGCAGTTTTGGTAAGAGTTGTAGTTGTGGGCATACCAAAAGCTTTGTTTATATAGCCTAGTCGCACGCTCGCAGTTAGGCCTACATTCGCTTCTAATTTAACTGCTGGGGTAAACTTGGTAAAGCCACCCTCAATCCGCCGGCCGGTAACAAAACAATTTACCCAACGCCTGGCCGTGAGATACAATAATGGGTTGAAGGGGCTATGACTTATTGTCATCATCATCTATATCCCAGCAGGGGCAAATAACCACAGTCAAATTAGACGCGAATGTAACTGCGAGCGTGCGACTACGTAAATAAAGGGGACGATAGACCCACTAACACAACTCTTAACGCATTTTTTCCTAATGTATTAGATTTTTTTATATTTATGACCTCACCAGTTGACAGATGACAATTTTATGGTTTATTTTAGGCTATACAAAAACATTTGCTTTGTAACTTAGATACTCATATTTATGCTTATAATTGCAGTACGAGTGGGTTTTTTCTTTTTATATGTAGGCCTAGGCTAAACAAATGTTAGTTTTTGTTTTATAGGCTAAACTAGGCTGAATTTATGCTAATAAATATTAATTGGAGGGAGCAAATCTGGCTAGGAATAGCCTAGATGTGGAAATTTACAGCCAATTTGCTCTAGCCCTTTTTGAGATACAGAGGTTAGAGATCGTTGGATACAATAATATGTTGAGGGGGTCAATCGCCCCCATTGTCATCGTCATATATATTGCCAGCAGGGGGGCAAATAGCCTAGGCCTAGCCTAACTACAACAAAAATCGTCGTCAAAATAGACGCGAACTTATATTAACTACGGCGATCGACCATTGCCCGCACCGGTCGTCCCCCGGTTATTGTTGAGGTCCTGAGGAACCGTATGACTTTGACAAGCTCTTCCCTCCGCAGTCTCCGCATCCCATGTATCGTCGTACGGTACCTCTGCCCCTCCACATCCTACATCTGGTCGTCCTACAAGATACTCCTAAGCCTCGCCTCGTCCCGTCACTGAGCATGTGGATGGGCGTCCCTTTCTGTCTTCAAAGATGGATTCCTTCCGACAGCTCCTACTGAATTGTCTGGGGTTGGTTGATAAGGGCACCTCGCTTCAAGACATTGCTCTGGCCCTAGTACCATGGTTTGTAGGTCTCTGGTTCACCACCTGATGACCTGCTATTGGGTTGTTGCCTTTACAGTGTTACGGTTCTACGAATGACCTAGAATGAAAGTGACACGGTGGTGAATTTTAACCTTAACTATAAACTAATTTAATTGTGACATAGGATCTCCGTGACTACGGTAGGGCCGGAGTGGGCGAGTATTCGCCTGAGGTTGCCCCAAGACAAGACAAGACAAAATTCTAGTGCTGGTTTTACTCAGATTTTGTGAGTTTTAATTTAGCCTAGCCTAGGCCTAAGAGTTCCGACACTGGCATATAGGAGAAAGAGAGGGGATATGATAGAGACTTTTAAGATAGTGTCAGGAAAGTACGATGAGGATGTGTGTGAAGGTATCTTCTTGATGCGGGAGGGAACAAGAACGAGAGGACACTCAAAGAAAATTTACAAAGAAAGAAATAGGCTTGAGAAGGCAAAGAACTCATTTTGTGATAGAGTGGTAAATGAGTGGAACGCACTGCCCCAGTATATAGTCGATTCCGAATCAATAAGGGAGTTTGAAAGTAATCTTGATAAAGCATGGGGAAGACAAGATTTGAAGTTTGATTATAAAACAAAAATACAGAATAGTAAAATTGTTGCGTCTGCTACCGCCGCCGCCAACACCGTGAACGACCGCAGCAGTGCAAGTACTGGTACTGAGCTGGATACACAGGCATAGTTTGCCTTTTTCCAGAGGATCTACTGTAAGAAACTGTAAGAAAATGGCATTCAAAATAGACGGGAACATTATCGCAAGTGTCCGACGCCGACACCGCCGCCATAATGTTTACACATGTCGATCACCGTGGTTAAAGGCTGGTTCACACATAGCCGAGTCGGTGCGCGAGTCCAACACGAGCCACACTCGTCGATTATCGCCGTCGCTGGAGGCTGAGTCGGCCGCGAGTAGCAATTGTTCCCGAGTCAAGGAGAGTGTAACACGAGTTAACTCGATTCAATACGAGTCAACACATGTTCATGCAAGAGTCTGTACGAGTAACTGAGAGTCAAAACGAGTGTAACACAAACCCAACACGAGTGTAGAAAATTTGAAAAATAATGGCCACATTCCAGGGCACGTAAACAATGAGTATGGACGAGTCAACGCGATTGTTACACGGATCAACACGATTTTTATACGGATCAACACGAAAGACAACGCGTTGACTCTCGTTGGATCTCTGTTGCACACGTGTTGACTCGTGTTACATCCGTGTAAACTCTCGTTGATTCTTTCTACATTTTTGAAATAACGGTATTTCAAATGACACTTGCTTTTTCGTGTTACACTCGTGTTTTTTTCTCTGGATCGTGTTTACTCTTGTTTACTCGTGTTTTCACTTGTGTTTGATTCTTGTAAACTCTGGCATCATGGGGGCACCAAATTTTGGCACTCACATTCGTGCTTTCTACTCTTGTTGATACGTGTTGTTGCGTGAAGACACGTGTTGCTTCGTCAACGTCGAAATGATGACGAAAAGCGACGAATCACCAAAGAGTGTTACACGGGTTTACACGAGTCAACACGAGTTAACACGAATAACGAAGAGTTATTCAGAGTCAAACACGAGTTAACACGTATGTACACGAGTCTACACGTATTTAGGCCACACTCATGGGTACTCGCCACGGGACCCAAAAATTTCATGCATGCATGAAATTTTTGGACCCCGTGGCGAGTACCCACGAGTGTGTCGAGTATACACAAGCGTAGCACGAGTCTATACGAGTGTTGAGGAGTATCGACGAGTCATTGCTGAATAGCAAAATTTCATCACTAATTTTCCAACTAGCATAACCGATGATTATCAATGATCAATCCCAGTCAGAAACATCCATGCTTCCCTCCCATAAGTCAATGTCAGGATTACCACACTGTCATGCAAGGACTTCTTTACTTCCATGCTGATCACCCTATTTCTTCTTACTGCTTTCAGAGTTCCTACAACGCTCTTCCCCTGTTACACTTTCTCCCACACTTCTTCATCCATAGGCCTACTAACATCTTTACTCAACACACTGCCCAAATACTTAAATGAGCTGACATTCTTCATAGCCGTTCAACCTCACTTCACACTCTATGGTTGCACCCCTTTCAATGACCATAATATTGCTCTTCCTAGCATGTACCTCCAGATTCCGTTTTTCACACACTGTTCCAAACATATTTACCTGACCCTGCAACTCCCATTCACTATCGCTCATCAGAACTGTGTTGTCAGCAACAGTAGTACCGGTACTGTACTGTTGAGGCAACTTCCACTCGTTTCCTCCCCTTATCAGCGGTACACCAACATCCGCTGCTCTTCCTTGTATTTCTTTCATGACTCCATCCATTATACTGTACTGGTATATATTGAACAACCATCGGGACATCACATACACCCTTGCTTTAACCCAACATTCAGATTAAAGAACTCGCTGTTAATTATCCACACATACTGACACCTTTGCACCCTCATACATGCTCTTAATTGCTTTCAGCAACTTGCCATCTACTCCGTATATTTTCAGTACCGGTACCGCTACTTTCCACATACCTTCTCTATCAATTCTGTCATAGGCCTTCTCCAACTCCATAAATGCAGCATACAACTTTTGTCGCTTCTCCAGATATTTCTCCACAACACATTTCCGGGCAAAAATCTGAGCTACACATCCTCTTCCCTTCCTAAGATGACTACAGTATGCTAACCGTTTCCCCAGCAATACTGACTGAAAATGCCCAAATATATTGCATGTCCTCTTCAGATTTATCTCAAATATGTAAAATTACACCAAATACCACTACAGTAGCACTGAAATCAATAAAACTCACTAACAGGATAAATAAATGGAAGAAATACTCCAAAAGATTAATATGTTAACCCTTTACCCAGCAATACTGACTGAAAATGCCTAAATACATTGCATGTGCTCTTCAGATTTATACATACATACGTACATAACATTTTAAGACTGAGTGCTCCACACAGATGTGCAGTTTCAGTCTCTTTTCCTAATGGCGGCGTTCCAGGCAACCCTGTTAAGGGATGCTTTACTTGTCAAGTTTTTGGATTTGAGATCGGCACATATAGTCCGATCCCAGGTCTTACTCGGTCCACCCCTTGGTGCAGCTCCCTCCACAATCGCAGACCTGCATCTTTTCACCCAATTTTGTTCATCCATTCTCTCCACATGTCCATACCATCCCAGTTTACTTGTACGCATCTCCTCGCTAATACTCTTTATACCTAAACGTCTCTTCAGCTCATCATTTGTTATTCTGTTGACATCCTTTATCTGAAATATGTAAAATTACACCAATTACCAACTACATTACCAACAAATTTAATAAAGTACACTAACAGGATAAAGAAAATGTAAGAAATAGCCCTAAAGATGAATTTATCTATCTATCAATTGACGGACGCCTTGATCCCCGAAGGATTGGCCACGAACGAAACACCCCTATGCACCTCTGTCCCCAGTCAGTCGACGCCCCTCCTCCCATCCAGCACCGCTTTCACGCATATACTTCTTAACTCCATCCTTCCACCTCTCTCTCGGTTTATTTCTCCCTCTGTCCTTCCACCTCACTCGTACACGCTCTTAGTCATTCTCTCGCTTCCCATACGTTCCACATGGCCAAACCATCTCAAGGTGTTCTTTTTCGCACTTTCCAGTACATTCACACCACACCTCTCTCGTACTTCCTCATTCGTCTGTCTATCCCTCCATGTAACTCTGCACACACTCAAGTAACTCATTTCCATCCCTTTCACTCTTGGTTTGAATCTCTCCAACAACGTCCATGCTTCGCTTCCGTAAGTCAGTGTCGGGATTACCACACTGTCATGCAATGACTTCTTCAGTTCCATGCTGACCACCCTATTTCATGTTACTGCTTTCAGCATTCCTACAACCCTCTTCCCCTGTTGCACCCTCTCCCACACTTCTTCATCCATACTCCCATCTTTACTCTGTACACTGCCAAGATACTTAAATGAGCTGACAATCTCCATAGCCTGACCGTTCAACTTCACCTCACACTCTGTGGCTTCACCCTTTCGAAGACCATAACCTTGCTCTTCCCCGCATTTACCTTCAGATTCCATTTTTCGCACACTGTTCCAAAAATATTTACCAGACCCTGCAACTCCCATTCATATCATCAGCAAACAGCAGTACACAAACATCCACTGCTCTTCCTTGTATTTCTTTTATGACTCCATCCATATACTGTATATATAGAACAACCATCTGGACATCACACACCCTTGCTTTACCAAACATTCAGATCAAAGAACTCCCTCTGTTCATTCTTCACACGTACTGATACCTTTGCACTCTCATACATACTCTTCACTGCTTTCAGCAACTTGCCATCTACTCCATATATTCTCAGTACAGTACTTTCCACATACCTTCTCTATCAACTCTGTCATTCCACTCATTGCCTTCCCTTATTAGTGGTACACCAACATCCACTGCTCATCCTTGCATTTATTTTATGACTCCATCCATATACAGTTCAGTATATATTGAACAACCACGGGGACATCACACACCCTTTCTTTAACCCAAAATTCAGATCAAAGAACTCGCTCTGTTCATTCGCAACACATACTGACACCTTTGCACCCTCATACATGCTTTTCACTGCTTTCAGCAACTTGCTATCTACTCCGTATATTCCAAGTACTTTCTACGTACCGGTACCTTCTCTATCAACTCTGTCATAGGCCTTCTCCAAGTCCATGAAGGCAGCATACAACTTTGTCCCTTCTCAAGATATTTCTCCACAACATATTTCAGGGCAAAGATCTGAGCTACACATCCTATTCCCTTCCTATGATGAATACTGTATGTTAACCGTTTCCCCAGCAATACTAACTGAAAATGCCCAAATATATTGCATGTGCTCTTCTGATTTATCTAAAATATGTAAAATTATACCAAATACCAACTACATTAGCACAAAACTCAATCAATCACAGAAACAGGATAAAAACATAGAATAAATACCTCAAAAGATGAATACGTTAACCCTTTCCCCAGCAATACTTACTGAACATGCACTAATAAATTGCATGTGCTCTCCAGATTTAGCTGAAATATGTGAAATTACACCAAATACTAACTGCATTAGCACAAAAATCAATCAAGCACTTTAACAGGATAAATAAAATGGAAGAAATAGCCCAAAAATGAATTTATCTATAGCCTACCGGTATATATTGCCGGACACCTTGATCCCCGAAGGGGTGACCATGAACGAAACGCCTGCGTATTTCAAGCTCGCTTGAGTTATCACTCGATCGTCTTTTAGAGCTTTTTGGCCCGGGGTAATTACCGCACCATCGCGTCATAAGGAGTTTGAGGGGGTTAAATTGCTAGATACATAGAGGAAGAGGAATGCCAAGTAAAGCTAAACAAAAATATATAAGATATTTTTAACATCTATCTATCATCTATTGCCTGACGCCGTGATCCCCGAAGGGGTGGCCAAGAACAAACCGCCCCCATGCACCTCTGTTCCCAGTCAGTCGACGCCCCTCCCCCCAACCAGCACCGCCTTCGTTCATGTACTTCCTCACTCCATCCTTCCACCTCTCATTCGGTCTATCTCTCCCTCTCTGTCCCTCCACCTCGCTCTCATACACCCTCTTAGTCATTCTCTCTCTTTCCATACGTTCCATATGGCCGAACCATCTAAAGTTGTTCCTTTTCACACTTTCCAGCACATCTACCTCCACACCACACCTCCTTCTTACTTCCTCATTAGTCTGTCTATCCCTCCATGTAACTCCGCACACACTCCTTAAGTAATTCATTTCCACTGCTCTCACTCTTGGTCTGAGTTTCTCAACCAACGTCCATGCTTCGCTTCCGTAAGTCAGTGTCGGGATTACCACACTGTCATGCAAGGACTTCTTCACTTCCATACTGACCACCCTATTTCTTGTTACTGCTTTTAGCGTTCCTACAACCCTCTTCCCCGCACTTCTTCATCCATAGTCCCATCTTTACTCAACACACTGCCCAGATACTTAAAAGAGTTGACGATCTCCATAGCCTGACCGTTCAGCTTCACCTCACACTCTGCGACTTCACCCCTTTCGAAGACCATAACCTTGCTCTTCCCCGCATTTACCTTCAAATTCCGTTTTTCGCACACTGTTCCAAACTCATTTACCAGACCCTGCAACTCCCATTCATTATCACTCATCAGAACTGTATGATCCGCAAACAGCAGTATAGGTAGCTTCCACTCAATTCCCTCCCTTTTCAGCGATACACCAACATCCACTGCTCTTGATAGTATTTCTTTTATGACTCCATCTATATATACAGTAAACAACCACGGGGACATCACACACCCCTGTTTCAAACCAACATTCAGGTCAAAGAACTCGCTCTGCTCACTCTCCACACGTACTGCCGCCTTTACACCCTCATACATGCTCTTCACTGCTTTCAGCAACTTGCCCTCTACTCCGTATATTCTAAGTACTTTCCACAAACCTTCTCTATCCACTCTGTCATAGGCCTTCTCCAAGTCCATAAAGGCAACATACACCTTTTGTTTCTTCTCCAGATACTTCTCCACAACACAATTCAGGGTAAAAATCTGATCTACACATCCTCTTCCCTTCCTAAAACCCTCCCTGCTCGTCGCCTATCCATTTCTCCGTTCTCACTCTCACTCTCTCAATCACTACCGGTACCCTACTGTATACCTTCCCTACTACGCTTAGAAGACATATTCCTCGGTGGTTACCACACACTCCTCTTTCCCCTTTGCCCTTATATAGGGGGACTATTATGCCAGTCTTCCAGTCATCGGGTGCACTCCCCTTCTCCCATGCTAGTTTGCACATTTTCCATACCCATTCTATCACTATCTCACCACCATACCTCAACATTTCCCCACACACTCCATCTGTTCCTGGTGCTTTCCCCAACTTCACTCTTTTCATGGCTTCCCACACTTCTGACCTCCTGATCCCCACCTCCTCCTCCACTACTTCTCTTCTTCTCCCTCCCATACCATATCCAGCTATGTTTGCTGGCTCTTCATTCCTTACATTTAGCAACTCACTGAAGTACTCCCTCCATCTTTCGACTCTCTCTTGCTTCTCGGCTAGCATTCTCCCATTCTTATCTTTCACACCCTTACTGTTTCCCTTGCTACCTTCCCTAACTTTCTTGACTTCTTCCCAGAACAGTTTCTTACTCTCCCTCCATTTTACACTCAGGTGCTCGTTTCTGTCTCTCGGAATCTTCATTCCCTCTACTACCCAACCACTCTCTATATGCTTTCTTCTTTTCTTCCACAGCTATTCTTACCTCTTCTGTCCACCATGCTGTACCTTTCACTCCCCTCCCTCTTCTCCTCACTCCACACACCTCCTCACATGCTGCACAGATCTCATCCTTAAACACCTTGCTCATCTCCTCCACTTCCTCCATAACTTCCAGGTCGAACCCACCTAGTCGTCTTTCCACTGCTCTCCTGTACTCCTCCCTGACTTCCTCCTCCTGCAACCTCTCCACCCTCCTCACCATTCCACCCTCCTCTCGCCTCCCTCCAGCTCTCCTCACCCACTTATTTTGTATCCTAACCTTAGCTACCACTACATAATGATCAGACAGACCCCCTCCAATACCCCTATACACCCTAGCATCCATCACAGATTTCTTCATTCGTTCATCCACACATACATAATCAATCAATGACTTTCGTTCCACCACTGTCTTATCCTTCATCGTCAACATCCGTTTCCACGTGTACCTGTGGATCATTCTGTGTCGGAAGAAGGTGTTGGCTATCCACAGCCTCCTCCCCACACATACGTCCACAAGTGCACTACCATTCCCATTCACCTCTGATGGCCCCACCCTCCCACCACTCCATCAACTTTCCTATCACCCACCTTACCATTCATATCCCCAATCAGAAATATTCTTTCGTTCTTGTCAAACTTCTCCAGGCACGCCTCCACATTCATCCAGAACTCCTCTTTCTTTCTTTCAAGTATATCCTCTGTCGGGGCATACACGCATACAATCAATACAATATTTTTAACATGAGGTTGCTTATAATAATTTGTACCTCTGCAGTTTCTCCATGGCTAACGAAAAAGGTCACATTCCTAAGAAGCCCCAACCAAAAAGGCCAAGCTTCTGTACAGAACAAATGCCACACCATTACCCTTATGGTGACCCTATCAAATTATCAAAACAACCACACTTCTTAACCCAATTCCCGCGGGGCCCCTCATATGACGGAGACGATTTTCCGGCTATTTTGTAGCCTGTGAGCCAGGCCAGCTTTTGCAAGCAGCACGGATGGACGTCAGCCGGAGCCTACAGGCCCTGCCACGACACTGAGGTTTGTGTGAGAGAGAGTTCACTTATGTGCAGCGTCACACATAGCGAAAACAGAAAATAATTGGTAATTATTAGCGATTTCGCCTAGGCCTATCGGATTTGGTAATTTTTAGCAATTTTGCCATTAGTTTGCAAGATCCTTACAAGAAAACCAGACGTCGTACAGGGATGATTCAGGAGTAATTTGAAAGCTATTACCGTACTTTCACGAATACATAATTGTATTACGCTCTGGCTTTTGCTTATGCATGAAAATGAGCAGGGAATGAAGGCAATTTCGGGCAATTATGCCTACTCGTACAGGAGTCCTTGGAGCGGCTTCGGTCGCGCCGGGAATTTCCACACCTCACACCACACACACACATCACACAGTTTTTCCTACACCGAGAAATGACTCTCCGGCTGTCATTTCTCGAAGACTTCTTCTAGCCGGAGACATTGAGAGCAACCCAGGACCCACCTACACAGACATATGTCCAACTTGCTCAAAACCCATCGCTTCGTGTCGCCACACTAATGGTTCAGTTCTCTGCAATTCATGCAGGAACTGGACCCACTTCACCTGCACAACACTTGCCTCCAAGAAACACTAGACGAACACCTGGACCTGTTCCTCATGCCCCTCCCTCTCCCAGTCAAATCCCTCGCCTAAAACCCGTCCACCTCTCCTCCCCAACCCACCTAACCTTCCCATATCATCCACTCCCCCCCCTAAAACCTGTCCACCTCTCCTCCCTAACCAACCTAACCTTCCCATACCATCCACATCCTCAACTCAACATACCACACCCCATCCTAATCCATTTCAACCCCCATCTGCTCCCCAATCCCCACCCCAACCTCACCCATCCCAACCCCCAGCCCCTCCCTCACCCCCACCCCATCCTCGTGCAGCAGCACCCAACATACATCGTGCACATAACATTAACATTCTCCAATTGAACATAGATGGCATCAACACAAAGAAACACGAACTCTCACACTTCATCAAACAACACAACATACACATTGCCATCTTACAAGAAACAAAACTCTGCACAACACAAAAAACACCCACATTTCATGATTTCACCACCATCAGACAAGACCGGGCTGTCGGCGGAGGCGGTGGACTCATCACCCTGGTACACAAAGAAATATCATACATAGTTACCAGTGTACAAACCAAATCCCTCCTCCCCCCAAATGATAACACAACAGAAATACAATCAATTAAAATACGCACTGGCAACAACTCCAACATAGCCATCATAAACACATACATCCCCTACAGTACCAAATGAATACAGACCACACTTACAACACATCACAAACACCTCACACATCATCCTGGGTGGTGACTTCAACGCCAAGACGTCGGCCTGGTTTGTCGACAACCCCGACACAGACAGAGGGCTGGTACTACAAAACCAAACTGTTAACCTCATCATCCTTAACGACATCCATCAACATACCCATATTCCTCACCAAGCCCTCTATAACCCATCATCTCCAGACATCACCTTTTGCTCCCCAGAACTCGCCCCCACAACATCCTGGAGGGTGGTCAGAACCTTAGGCTCTGACCACCTCCCGATCATTATCACCACCAAAACCAGACTCACCCCAGTTAACCACAAACACACATACACCAATTATAAAAGACCTAACTGGGAAACATTCACAAATGAGACAGAACACTTCACAACTCTAAACAGTACACCCATCACTAACATCAACAATGCTGTACACATACTCAATAAAACTATCCAAAACACTGACAAGAAACACATTCCAAGAGGTAACAGAAAAAGACACAACCCCAACTTCACACCAGAAATTCAAAACCTCATCAGACAACGCAACATACTGAAACACTCCCCAGCACCCCACAAACAAGACATCACACAACAAATCCAAGCACTCAACACCCAAACTAACAACAAAATACAAGAACAAAAACTAAATTGGAATAACTTCCTACAAACACTTGATCACAAAACAAACCCCAAAAAACTCTACAAAACACTAAACAGCATCACACTTTCCAACAGCAACACAACACAATCACATGCTGCAATCACAACAACAGACTCTACTCCTTCATGTAAACAACAAGCAAACACTCTCATCAATCACTTCTCACATGTCAGTCACCTAAAACCTCACAAAGACGACCGACGTGTCATCCGACGTAAGAGACAATTCCCCACAGACCCTGACTATACACCCTTCACCAATCACCAGACAAAGCATATCATCAACAATCTCAAGCACTCACCCGCTTGTGGCCTAGACAACATAAGCAACATACACCTCAGACACCTGGGACCACAAGGCATACAAGCACTCACTAACATATCAAACTACAGTTATTCACACACCACAATACCAGACATTTGGAAGCATGGTCTCATCACCACATTCCCCAAACCCAACAAAGACCCCACGCTACCCTCCTCGCACCGCCCCATCACACTCCTTTGCTCCCCCTCCAAAGTCATGGAACGCCTAGTGTTACAACTAATTACACCCGACCTACCCCTAGCTCCAACACAACATGGCTTTAGGCCACTGCACTCCACAAACACTCTTCTCACAGACCTTACACAAAGAGCTTTTGACGGCATCAACTCAGCTAGACCACCAAACAGATCACTATTAGCCACACTCGACATTAGTAAAGCCTTCGATGCCATCCCCCGCCACAACCTAACAAACAAAATCTACAACACAAACATGCACAACAACACAAAAAGGTGGCTGGCCAACTTCCTAGCAGGCAGATGTGCACACGTATCTTTTGCCGGTCAGTCATCTAAAATCAGAAACTTTCCAAACGGAGTCCCACAAGGATCCGTCCTATCGCCCGCACTCTTCAATCTGTACATGCACGATATAACTACACCCAATACGCCCCAAATAAACTTAGCCTCCTATACGCAGATGAAATAACACTCACATGCACACACCATGACCCAAAAAGAACAACAGATCTCTTTCAACCCTATCTCAACACACTACATGGCTGGTGCACTACAAACAGACTTAATCTACCCCCAGCCAAATCCACCGCAACCCTGCTCACAAGTTGGACAGGAGAACACGAATACATCCCTCAACTCACCATAAACAACACACCCCTAACACATACACACACACCCAAAATCCTAGGAGTAACATATGATACTCATATGACATTCAAACAGCACACCACAAACATTAAAAAGAAACTGACACCCAGACTTAACGCCCTCAGGTCACTTGCTCACACAAAATTTGGACACAACAAAGAAACTACCACCACAGTATATAAACAATACATAAGATCAGAGATGGAATACGCAAGCCCAGCCTGGGCTTCTAACCTAGCTGAAACACATCATAAGACCTTACAGACTATTCAAAACAAAGCCCTGAAGATCATTACAGGCTGCACAGCTACTTCACCCACAGATCACCTACATCAAGAAACCAAAATCCTCAAAGTCAAAGACCATCTGGACATAAGAGGCACTCAATTCCTGGCAGCAGCCTCCACGAACCAAGACCACCCACTAAACTACATGGCAACACACCCACAGACACCAAGAAATATCAAAACAACACCCAGCACACGGTATCACACACAATTATTGTCCTCTCTCCCTCCCTGCCCACCCCGAACCAACTTCCAGAAGCACATCCATACTCATATCTCTCACCGATCCATCCACTCACTCACAGACAACACGCAGCTGCATGCACGACCTCCCGAAATCCATCCTTCCGAATCCTCCCTTCCTCGCGAGGACAGAGTCCACCCTGGCCAGGCTGAGATGCGGACACCATCCAGCTCTCCTGAGCTATCAGAAGAGACTGGATGACTCCGTTGTCGACGCCTGCCCGGGATGTAACACAGCATCTCATACCATTAAACACATCATAGAAGACTGCATTTCACACAACCACTTATGCCAACAACACAATCTACACTCAATGAGAGCTCTGTGGGAAAGCCCGATCGTGGCCATGGCCTTTCTCAGGGACTCGGGGCTGTTCGGCCAGGCAGCTTAGGGAACAACAACAACAACAACAACCCCTGGATTGACCTCGTCCTCGAGACGTCCCGTTACTCCCAGGGGCTGTGTAAGTCTTGGATGACTGAAATGACTGGGATTGACCACGAAATGAACTCTTAGCATTAAATTTAGATTTGAATGACTGCTCATTCTTTGGCTTAGAAGTAGTGGCAGGTTGAGAGTCTAATAGGAAATTGACAGTGCGCCAGGCATTGTCAGAGGCTAGGGTTTTGGTGAAAACATTTGATAATATTAGTCTCCTACCGATCTCTACAGGGAGTCTCCTTTCCAAGTACACCCTCAGGTCTTGACGCACCCGTACCGCCTCAAAGAAAGCCGTCCGGATGTCACCAAGAGATTGAATGGAGTTTTGGAGAAGAAGGAACCTAGTCAGAGAAAGAGCCTTCTAGGTGCCGGCGTCCGTTACCGACTCAGACGTCCTGGCCAAAGAGGCCGCAAGCTGGCGGCTGAGCAGGTATTGGGACGCCAGTCTCCAGGCTTTCTGCCTCATCTTAAAATCTTTATCAATCTAGACCTGTGTGGGAGGACAAAAAGGTGCAGGTAATTGGCATAAAGAAAGTTTAGAGGCCCCCAAAATGTCAAAAATATGTTGAGGGATCCCTTCCGCCTTGCCTACCGGCATAGAGAACCAATGATTGTCCTCTTGCGGGAGCTGGTGACTGCTCTTGTTAGTTATAGTGCTGGCAAACAGCTGGGCCTCATGTGCCCACGCCACCCACGGCCCCGACTCCCCCCCTTGAATCTGAACTACTGAAGACCCCGCAGAGTCCCTGAAGGGTATTGAATTTAACTCTGGGGTCAAACCCTGAAAAAGTTTTTAAGTCATTAAACCAATCTGACTTAGTCCAATCGGAAAATAGTTTTCCGGTGGAAGTGGGAGGCAAGGCAGGGGATGGCATGTACACAAAATAGTCTGGATTGTAAATAGTGGGAATGGCTTTTACAACTACATCAAGTACCTCCCTAGATTGGTTCTTGGCCCTTAGTTTCTTAGCCTCACTTGCCTCAATAACCTAATGTTCCAGAACAGGAGACTCACCTGTAACTGTGGGCTGTGCGACCTCGGGGCGTAAAGGCTTAATGACAGACCAAAAAGTATCCCGTCCATATAAAAGCGGCATAGGGCCCCTCTTACTAGGAATAGATTTATCAAGTGAGGGAGGGAGTAAATCAGAGAACCACTTCAGATTTGATGGCAAAAGAGCCGTGGCTCCCGAAGTGGAAGCCGTAGGAGTGACAGTGGGGGGAGGTAATAGTCTAGTCATTCTGGCGCAAATTTGGCCCAACCCGTCACTAATTGCAAAAGAAACGAAACCAGTTTTATTTGGTGGACTGAGGAGTTAGAAATAACATATAAAAAATCCCACTTAGTCCAAATAGTGGAACATGCTAAATTTTAGAATTGAAAATTGTGTATCTATGAGCCAGTTTTCCTGCATACATCATGACGCAACTCGGCCAATTTTCACAGTAGGAATCTAAAATTGGTACCTACACCTATGTTTTCATAGCTAATCTTTCATAAAAACATGATTTTGAATGGATGCAGTCATATTTAAGGCCACTTTTAGAGGTAAGCCCATGGTTTTAACCCTTTACCCACCAGCACGATAACCTAAGTCAACATGTCAGATAAGTGGCTTCATCACTAGGCCTTGGAATAAGAATTACTCCCCTGAGACATTTATCAACAGGTGGCAGCATCCTTTAATGGTTGCCTGATGAGCCTGAATCAAAATCATCAGGAGTCTGAAAGCGAGACACCTAGAGCTGAGCGTGAAGTAGTCAGTGTTAGCGAGCAAGCAAGACAGTCGTGCACATAGTGAAGTCTGAGTGGTATCCCAGAGTTATTGTATTAGTATTGTATTGTTATTGTATTGTTATTGACACTACTTTTTTTTTCAGGGCTGGTAGTAATGGATCTGGTAGTGACCTGACGGAGAAAAGTTGTGAAGGAATTGCTAGTTGCAAGAGCCGATGACAATGTACAGGTCGTGCCAGGTCAGCAGGTGCATACAAAGTGCCGAAGAGACTACAACAGAGATGGTGGCAGACGTAAACGTATCTCATCAGCTGACAGACGTCTTAGTCTCCGCTCAAATGATCCAAAATGTATTTATCAAGATCACTGTTTGTTCTGTGGAAATGGTGACCGATACCAAGGACGGCAGAAAGATCATGTCCTCATGCCTGTCCGTACGTTCGACTTTCAGGACACTGTTAGGAAGAAATGCGGAGAAACGTAATGATGAATGGGGAGAAACTGTGTTGTCAAGAATAAACTTTGTCCAAGATACATGCTGCCGATGCTATGTATCATCAGTCTTGTAATGTGAACTTTTAGAACAATGAAACAAGTCCCTGAATGCTTTCGAAGTGACGCTGCTCAATCCTCCAAGAGAAGAAAGGTTGGGCGGCCCATTGCTAGCGAAAGAGAGCTGGCTTTTCTTGAAATTGGTTGACAACCTTGAAGCGAATGATGAAGAACTTACCACTGTTCAAGATCTCATTTCACAGATGGCCAATGTCCTACAGAATTCTGAGATTGAGCCATATGGACAAACGCACATAAAAGAGAAACTCAAAGAACATTTTGGAGACAAAATTGTCATCACCGAGATCAATGGGAAGAAAAACATTGTCACATTTCGACAAAAGGCTGCTTCAATTATCAGTGACTTTTTTAGTCAACCCAAAACTTCTCATACTGAGGCTGAAAAACTTCGGTTGATCGAGACAGCGGCAAAACTGGTAAAGTCTGACATAAAGACAGTAGTTCAAGACAAGGACATTTACCCTACCTCCATTGAAATGTCTTCTGTTGATATGACTTGTGCATTCTTGCCCAACTCTTTGCAAACATTTTTGGACTGTCTTTTGGTCGGAACGGACAAGGATCTCAAGTCTCTAAGAGTGTCTTCAATTGGACAAGCAGTAATGCAGGCAACTAGGCCCAGAGTTCTTATAGCCCCATTGCAGTTAGGCCTAGGTGTGCAATTGCACTCACACTTTGCTTCTCGTTATCTCGTAGACACATTATATAAGCATGGCTTTTGCAGTAGCTATAGTGAAATTCATTAGTATGAAAGGTGTGCTGCTACTCAGAGTGGGATGGATATACCAGGTTATATACCAGGCCATTTCATCCAATATGCTGCAGATAACATGGACCACAATGTGCGAACCCTAGATGGTACTGGTACGTTTCACGGCATGGGCATAGTTGCCAACATTACCCCAAAGGTTAAAAGCGCATCTATAATAAGACGGATAACTGTGACTGCAAGTGATATATCCCAGGTTGGGAAGATTGATATTCGACACTATGTGGCCCCAACGAATGGAATGAAAAAGCTCGAGTACAGGAAAATCCTGTTATCTGGGATGAAGTCACAAGAGGAACTGGCCCATGTGGATCTGTTGTGGAAAACAACCTTTCCAGTCAGACCACAGAGACCAGGCTGGTCAGGTTTCATGCAACTAGTCTCCAAAGGAGACCATCCTGGTGTATCATCGGTAAGATTATGACAATGATTGACATGGATCCCGGAGACCTGACGTGCATACACTCCACTTTGTGTTTTGTGCTTGAGCATTCCAGTCGTTATGATGTTACTCCAGTGATCACCTTCGATCAGCCACTCTGGTGGAAGGCTACTACTATCCTGGAAAACGAGAGGGAAGGAAGTCCACTCCAATCAATTATACTGAGACTCGGAGGCTTCCACACGCTCATGAGCTACTTGGGCTGCATTGGTCATCTGATGGAGGGATCTGGATTGAAGGAAATCCTGGAACAAGTGTTTGCCAGCAACACTGTCACTCACATCATGAGTGGTAAAGCTGTTGCCAGGGCTTTGAGGGGACATTCCTTGTGGATACTGCCCTCCATGCAATCCTACTGGCAGATTCACTTGGCTTCAAACTGACTTCAAGCTCCCTTTCCATGGTACCTCTAGAGACCGAGGATGAATGTGGCGATGATCAGGAATTGGACGAGGAGGGACCCCTGCCATCAGTGGTCACAGATGGTTCACAGGCGAAGGAATCAGCTGATAGTGATCAAGCTGAGGAATCAGCTGATACGATTAAGGGGTACATGTCCCAGACATCATGCAGGACGTTGCAAGATGCTCGATCAACTGATTTCAGGAGAGATATCCATGTCGGAGGTTGAATCGTCACCAACACTGAATGAAATACAAGCCTTGATTTCCAATGCGACCGACACACCCAAAATAAGAAGGAACACTTGTCAGCTATGGATGATGTACATGATGATGCTTGACATCATTCGAAAGTTTCTACGATCAGAAAGGACTGGGAACTGGGCTCTCCATCTTGAAGAAATGAAGGAGATGTTACCATACCTTGCAGCTTCGGGACACAGCTTGTACACAAAGTCATCATTGCATATCTACTTGCAGAAGATGTCTGACCTCGAGACTAGAAATGAGGGAGTTTTCAATAAGTTCAAAGATGGACTTCATGTTGTTCGAAGGTCTGACAGATTCTGGGGTGGGTTGTCCCCTGACCTAGTAATAGAACAGGTCCTAATGAGAAGCCTCAAAACAACAGGGGGTCTTACCAGAGGACGCGGATTGACCGAAACACAGAGGAATGTGTGGTGCATGTCCAGTCCGGTGTGTGCAGAAGTGACCCAAGCTATGCAGGACCTTACCAATGTAGCATTTGTCAGTAGTGAACAGCACAAAGATCTGTCCACAGCCCGTCAGAAGAAGGATTCTGCTGATGTGAACAAACTGATTGAATTCCTCCAAGATAGGAGACCATTCGAGAAAGGTGGTCTGAGGAATCTGGTGACTGGTGTACTTGCAGCAGAGAATGTGAATGTGACTCAGGCAAAAGAAGTTGGAGAGAGCATTCTGGATGGGATGTGTGGGAAAAACATGTTTGCAACTACACATATCGGAAGAAAGATAGAGCAGTTACTATGGAATCCAAGTCAAAAGTCAAGATTGATGGTGATGACATGCATATTGACCCACAACTACTATTCCAAAGGCTGGTTATTATTGGTACGCATAAGGACAAACTCAATGAGGCGTTTTGTTATAAACTACATATGATGCCATCTGTCAAAGATATACGGCATACGTAAAGCGGAAATACAAACAACACATCATTGTCTTTGACGGGTATGATGGTGGACCAGCGCCAAAGGATGGCACCCAATTCAGAAGAACAGGATCGGCAGTAGTCAGAGAAGTTCATGTGTCCCCGGGTATGCAACTCCAAATGAAGAAAGATGACTTCTTGGCCAGCAAAACCAACAAACAGAAGTTCATTAACATGCTGGGTAGTACCCTGGAGAAATCAGGTTGTGTAGTTCACCATGCGGATGGCGATGCT